>KZ877946.1:6913-22076 GCA_003456935.1 Machilis hrabei
CAATTTAAAGCTAAACGTACTATGCACCTATCAATGTCATAGTAGTTTCAGCAGTCACATAAGCTACACTTCTTTTTTTTTTTTTAATAAACTATAAAATATAATAAATAAAACTCAGGATCGGCATTAGAAATAACATTTTACACTTGATACAATTTTTGTACATACAATTATTATCTGTTAACTTAGTAAATAGAAAGTTTGTTTTTTATTGATTCCTGAAAAAAGGCAATTTTGGCACTTAGCTCCATTAGCTCCAAAAGGTTGGAAAAGTTACTCTTCTCTAGGCTTGTTCTTGGAATACAGCTGATGTTGAGTTGCCTATTCACTAACTTCAGCTTCTAAAATAGGCACTATCTATACGGAATTACTAAACTGAAACAGTGATACCTTCTTTACAGGTACTGAAATCGTTGGAACATGGTAGCTGGCTAGATGAAAAGAAGTATGAATTGACATNGTTCGCACTGCAAGACTGAGTACTTCTGTTCCAACACTAGTGTGCACCAGTCTGCATTCAGGGTAAGTCATTATTTTCTTAGATCTTTCAAACTTATTTTCGCCTTTTAGGATTTTAAGTAATGTAGCCAGTGACAACTATTCTGTAGCCAGTCTTCCTCACAACTTTAGTCATCTGTGGCTGTTGATCATTTTTAGTGTTCTCTCAACAGTATTACTAATTCCATTAGTCTAAGCAGGAAACGTTCAAATTCCCATTATCGTTAATCAACACATTTACATTTTACAGTTCTTGCACTTTCTTGCATATCTCGGTCTATCTATATATCAACATGTGACACTGTTTTACTATCGTACCATTTCAGAATGTGATCACATTGAGTCATGTGTTGGATTAAACACTAGCAGTNCTATAAGACATAATAAATAAAACTCAGGATCGGCATTAGAAATAACATTTTACACTTGATACAATTTTTTATACATACAATTATTATCTGTTAACTTAGAAAATAGAAAGTTTGTTTTTTCGTGATTCCTGAAAAAAGGCAATTTTGGCACTTAGCTCCATTAGCTCCAAAAGGCTGGAAAAGTTACTCTAGGCTTGTGCCTTCTGCTGTTCTTGGAATACAGCTGATGTTGAGTTGCCTATTCACTAACTTCAGCTTCTAAAATAGGCACTATCTATACAGAATTACTAAACTGAAACAGTGATACCTTCTTTACAGGTACTGAAATCGTTGGAACATGGTAGCTGGCTAGATGAAAAGAAGTATGAATTGACATNAACTTTTGAAATAGCTCGCCAATGAATCGATGCTCGCTTGTCTAGTTACTAGCGCCGCGTAGAGGGATTCTTCAGAAGTAATATGCCGTGAATTGCATCATTCTAAGTTGTTTAGTTTTCAGTCGGCAAGCGTTTAAGTGAAGTAATGTTATATTGTTGTGGCGATTTTGTTGTGAAAGAAAATGAAGAGTCTCGAAGAGCAACGCGTGTGCATCAAATTTTGTTTTAAATTGGACAAGAAGGTTATAGGGAAGAATGTTATGAGTAGTATCAGGGGTTCAAAGCAGGCAGAACATCCATTGAAGANGATGCAAAACCTGGCCATAACATCATGTCGAGGAAATTCGTGTTGTGGTACAGGAAAATCGTCATATAAATAGTTTTAACAAATTATAAATAAATTTTTGTATGAACTCATATTTATGTTGTATTGTGTGAATGTGCTTGAAAAAGTTGACCTTTAGTTGATTGATATAGAAGCATGTCAGTAACTTCCTTAGCATTATCAACACTTCTTAACATGGAGTAGGGTATATTACNCAAACTTTTGGGGAAAAGGGTCCATTGATATGTGTTCTGAAGTATTTGTCAACATTGGCAGCATATTCAGAAGTATCTTTTAACCTTATAATTGTATCAGATACAGACTTGTCAGTTGAAATCAGGTGGTGGACTTGCAGAAGAATGTTTCAGTAGCAATTGTACCATAACCACTGGGTACTGAAGTAGACGGGGGCGTAATACACGTTTGAATCTCGAGTGGTGTATTTTGGAAATTTTGGAATATATTTTTCAGNGTGTACTTAAAGGCTAAGTTTTATATGTGAATAACAAAAGTTACTCAAGGTATAAAACTGTCCAATTTTCATACAAACTGTCTTGATTTTTACACTTTCATTCAGAACACNGTGTTATGCATCTAATAATATGCCAAACAGATATATATTTGTGATAAGTTCTGACATGCAAGGTGAAATTATTTGGCACTTAAGTTTTGTCGATAAAAAACTGTACATCATATGAACTTAACGTGGAATACTGTATTTGCTGAGCATCTTCTGTTTATAGTTTTCTTTCTTAAGTATGGATCTGCTTGTTTTTAGAAAAGTCGAATGGCTCGGCAGGAAGAGGGAGCCGGCTATCATGCAACAATTTTTCGACCATGTGGACCTATATTTGTCGGCAAGAAATGCAGTCCTCCTACACTGGAATTGGAACTGCTAATCAAATGGTCTGGAGGATCAGTGATCCGTGATATTAGAAGGGCTGCAATTGCAGTGGGGTCTGTATCTCCCACTCCAAACATTCCTTCTGTTTCAGAGAAGTGGATACTAGATTCTCTCCAAGATTTAGAGTTGCGCCCATTTTCTGAATACATGCTTAA
Source organism: Machilis hrabei (assembly GCA_003456935.1). Taxonomy (NCBI): domain Eukaryota; kingdom Metazoa; phylum Arthropoda; class Insecta; order Archaeognatha; family Machilidae; genus Machilis; species Machilis hrabei. The sequence continues at coordinate 9,544 of KZ877946.1, forward strand.
TAAACCCAGTTCTAAACTTTGACTGTGTAACAGTGTTCGTGAGGAATTAGAGCAAGAAATTGGACAAATCATTCGAGGCTGTGTGAATGTGAGCATGATTTATTATTTGTGTTTTTCTTCGCTGTACTTTTGTTTTTTGTACTCAGTAATGGCATATTCTCGTTGTGCAAGGATCATTGAATAGTGTCGATGTTGTGAAAAGCATCATTGTTAAATGTAAAATTATAAATGGCCACACCTGGAACTTGCACTGAAAATACTGTGTATATTACGTTTTGCACAAATAATTATGTGTTCTTAATTTAGAGCTTCTTGGAATATGTATCCATAGATGATTATGAGTAAATATATATTAAAGTTCAGTTTCTTTATCACAGAAATCATGTCACGTAATAAAACTATGTTTTTAACAACCAAATTAAGTTTGCTAAACATATTGTAATTTTGTAAGTGGTATTGAAGTAAAGTTAAAATACCTTCACTAGCCTGGTGGAACATACTGAAGGCATGTCAGTTGTGATAGCAATTTGGGTGCTAATAGCATCTAATTTTCTATCACAACATTGATTTAAGTATAAGTGTAACATAGCATTCTGGTGAAGGCATTTAATCTTACTTCAGTAGCAGTAGTTAGCTCTTAAAGTTACAAATGTAAATGATTTAAATGGTGTTAATATTTTAGACTTATGAGAGGATTTGACAGCAATTCTTTGGCAATTGATATTACCTGATATGCCCAACAATACATTTTTTTCTGAGAAATTCTGATACAAACCCTATCTAAAATTTTAACACCATTAACTAAGCCATATGTTTGTAAATCACAGAAAATTATACTGATATTCTAATTAATTCCTGTAGTTTGGTATCTGGTCTTCAAAGTATCTGTAAAATGTGTAACATAATTTCTTTTACATGTTTTAGAATTATAGTCGCCCGATATAAATGACTAAAGTTGTATTTACAGTTACGGGATCTTAAATATCTACTGACTGCATTCCACAAGTTGGCTATTAATATTTGTGTGTCAGTGAATGTACATGATTTAAACTGAATGATCAATACTCTCAGTGAACTACAAGTTTCTAAAGTTCAGTTTGAGGCTGTGGGCAACGGTTGTTGTAAAAAGCACTCTAATCAGATTGGTATTTATATTGTCATGCACTGTCTGAAGGCTTTCTGTGCATTTAAGTACTCATCAAATGGGTTTTACTCCAGTTCATTTCACTACTCTTTAAAAGAAATTTAAAAGGAAAGTTGTATGACAACGGATAATTTGTGTTTAGTTAGCATGGTTTTCTTCTAAGTAATTGCCGAGGTCNAGTAATTTTTTACATGTAATATTTTCATTGTTTAATATAAACGGTATTTTTTGCATTAAATCTAACCATTCTTGAGGATAATTAATTCTGCACAGAGTGAACTTAGGTACACTAAAATTGTACGGAAAAATGNTGAACTGTATTTAGTCTTTTTCATGTCGAACAAAATGCCATGAAACCAATAATGAGGTCTGCAACATTTAGATGAGGAAACAGATTTGTTTTAATGCTGTGCAATTTCTACCCAGTTGCTAAATTAGTTTTGTAATTTAAGACACACAAATGATACACAGATGGAAAGTACTGTGCACATTGATTGATCTATAAAAAGATGTGGGGCCTGTATGCAATACACACCATTATTCATTGATATTGCTTTCCTGTCTGTATGGAGAGAAACTTAGCCAAGGGGAATGGGTGGTATGTCTATTCAGCAATGGAATTTGTAAAATATTTGCCAAACTTTATATGTAAATTGTAGATGTGCATATACACTGACTGTGTGTGTTTTCTTTCTATATGTATAAATTTCATTTACTCCCATGCTATTCGTTCAATAGAATTAGTTTTTTGTCAAATATTTTCTGAACAGGTATCAAACAAGTAGTACGTATAATTAATGCTTTGCATTTCCTTGTTCTTCACAAAGAAAAAAATCATAAAACTTTTATTAAAAAAAGGGTTATAAAAATCTCGACCAGATATCNCTTTATTTAAACAATTTGAGTTTTATAAATTATATAGATTGCAGATTTAAAACCATAACAGCAAACACTTGAGTTAGTAAATATGAATGGGTTATTGGTGTGAGATATTGCAGAATAATGCCAATGGAGGACATGGTATTTTCATGATAAAATTATGTAATGATTTTTTGTGTCAGCGTGTTTCAGAGTTGTGAAAACTATCTTTATCATGTATTTTTGTGACACGAGTTTTGTACAACTTTTTTATATGTGCTACTGTTATAATGAATTATATTGGCAATATCAAGAGAAGTATAGTTTTGTGATCTCGTAAGTGGACTGCATTGAGTTTTATTTCATTCCATGCCGTCTACTAATAAGATGTAAGAATTAATTCTGTGTGTCTCTATTATACGATGTTTGAGAGTGAGCTGAAGCTAAAGTATGTAAATTCATAAGTTTTGTTACAGTTGTGATCCTGAGTACCAAATAAATAAAAAAAAGGAAAATTTAGCATACTAACTAATTTCAAAATTCTTCCCTTGACATGGTGGTGCAACAACTGCAAAAAATTAAAGTTCAATAAGTGCATGATAGCTGTTTAGCTGGGAATTGGAACTTATATTCAGTTCAAGACAGATTGGGTTCTTCACAGACTTAAGTTTATCTTAAAGTGTTCCATCACCAGGGCAAACAAAGTGTTTTGAAATGAGTGAGTGCTAATCTGTTTGGTAGTTGTGATCATAAATGTAACACACATATAAAGATGTCAACTCTTAAGCTGTATACATATGTGGTGTCAAATTGTTTACTTTTTAGTATAGGTCTGAAAAAAAAACTGTTTCAAACTAAAAATGTGTGGGGCATAATGTAAAACTTCCATAATAATTATGATTTTTTTTATTTTCATAAGTGGGGGTTTGGGAGATTCAAAATCAAATATTTTGCAGGCATTGTATGAAGTGAGATTCTTAATTGCCCAGGCAACTTAAAAATCTGACTTGAGAGTGCTCAGATACTCTAATAAAGACTGCAGGGTGTGATGCATGCAAATATATATTGGGTGTTCATTTGCAAAGTTCCACCTTAATATCTCAGGAAAATATGTAAGATTGAGAATTAAGAAAAAACACGTCAACTTTTGAATCAAGGGGGAATATCAAAAAGTGTAATACGAAAATTGACGAGTAAGCGATAGGCCCACTAACTTCAGAATTTCAAATGGCATCATACCTTAAGTGCTAGCTCATTGGAAAGACCATTTTTAGCTCTGTACAATGACACTAATATTTTTATGAAATCGTATATCCACAGTGATGAACGTAGGTGGAAACATACAAATAGCTCGTGATTACGGTATCAACAAGCAAGAATACATTTGAACTAGGAAAATAAAATTCCCTTTGTTAACCAAAGGAATGTTACTTTTTATTAGTGAAACAAAGATCTCTCCTCGTCACTAAGTTAAGTGTTCAACGTTCCTTGCTAAACAGTGGTCTNATCAAAAAGTGTAATACGAAAATTGACGAGTAAGCGATAGGCCCACTAACTTCAGAATTTCAAATGGCATCATACCTTAAGTGCTAGCTCATTGGAAAGACCATTTTTAGCTCTGTACAATGACACTAATATTTTTATGAAATCGTATATCCACAGTGATGAACGTAGGTGGAAACATACANATAGCTCGTGATTACGGTATCAACAAGCAAGAATACATTTGAACTAGGAAAATAAAATTCCCTTTGTTAACCAAAGGAATGTTACTTTTTATTAGTGAAACAAAGATCTCTCCTCGTCACTAAGTTAAGTGTTCAACGTTCCTTGCTAAACAGTGGTCTATTTTCAAACTCGCCCCTAACATTTTGAAAGGCCTCTGTGGATGCACACTTTCATAAAAATATTAGTGTCATTGTACAGAGCGAAAAACGTTCTTTCAATGAGCTATCACTCAAGGTATGNTGATATTTGAAATTCTGAAGTTAGTAGACCTATCTCTAACTCGTCAATTTTCTTATAACACTTTTTAATCTTCCCCCTTAATTCAAAAGTTGACGCGTTTTCCTGAGATATTAAGGTGGAAATTTTCAAATGAACACCAGGTATACACACACACATACCGGTATATACTTCTGTTTACTTATTTCAAAGGCATGCCAACCTGCTTGATCAAGTGGTTACTATACCGAGCTCTAGGTTTGGGGTTGACCAAAAATGCATGATTTTACTTAAAAGCATATTATACGGATTGGAAGATGCAAAGTTGTATGTGCTTCCAGTTGATTACTTCCAGTGACAAGTTATTATGGTCAGTAATTTTGTTTGAGATCTACATAATAATTATCAAAGAAGTATAGTGAAGGATATTTACCAATTAAGCTTTATTAATTTAACAAGGTCTACAGGTTAACTGTCATTGAAAGAGTGGAATTATGGTTCAGCTGAGTGACCAGTACCTCAAACAGTTTTCTTTTTTCTGCTATAGAAAGAGGCTTGATATCAGACCATGTGTATTGGTTACTGTGGTACCTGATTTGGTGGTAGACAAGTAACTAGCCATCAAAGAGTGTGTAAGTTGTCAAACATGGGAAATGCATTTCTATTGCTAAATCGGTGTGTATGCAAAAGGTGTGGTCTGAAAACACCAGGTCAGCTTCATTGCAATATCCATTCTATACATCAAGAGTTAAACCCACAACATGTGGTGTATGGTGCCCAAAGATATGTGAAACCTGCCTTGGACCCCTTGGCCACCAGGGCAGCTGAAGAGTGACCTAGTGGCCTCAACAAAATGCCCAAATCTATTTGAGGCCCAGTTTACCACTTATCATTATAATATTCTCTGACAGTACAGACTTACAACATTTAACTTAACTAAAAGCAGTGTCACTACTGCTGTGAGTGGTGAAACTGTCATAAACCGTGTTTCTCGGAGTATATGAAACATGACTAAAGGTTGAGCAATGTTTAATCGCATCAATTGACTAGAAAAAAGGAATGTTTGCTAATAAATAGTTTTTTCCCCAATATTCTTTACTATTGTGAAATAAACTATTAACTGGAGCCGACCTACTTGGGATAGTGGTTAGCACAGCGTGCCCTGGAACGGGAGGTTGTGGTTTCGAATCCTGCATGAGGCATGGATGTTTGTGCTGTCTTATGTGGGTGTGTGTTGTTCATAGAATTAAGTTCACCATCATTAATCATCGTCCCTTATGACCCATTGTGTGTTGGCGGGACGTAAAATACCATATCATTATCTATTAACTGGGCTAAAGAATTGAAAAAATTATAGATAAGGAACTTCAGATATAAGTTTTTGAAGTGATACATTNGTCACATAAACAATACAATAAAGAACTCAACACTAATGTTGTATACTGGCTTTCTTAACATTATTCATCAATTGATGCCATTGACAACATGAACGTGTACTACTTTTTTACTTCGGTGAATTTGGGCTTTGAGTGTCGATTTATGTCTCGGCTTAAAATATTCTCATGAATTTAATGCTTATGAGTACAGGAACCAGGAAAAGAAAACTTCTAATTTTGAGGCTGTAGATTGATTTCCTTTTTGAATTCGGCAACACGGTTTGACTTCTAATGACAGCAGGTAGGTCTAACTTGACATTAGATGTAAGTTTAGCAATCAAAAAAACCCTGAATACCAATTGTTGTGGCTGTACCTCAGATTTAATTTATTGTACATTTAATAACATGGTTTGTCTTTCACTCTTGTAATTTTACCTTGAGTGGATACAGATAGGTGAAATTTGACATGACCCCCAAACCTCTTGACTACCAATTTTTGTGGATGTAGGCCCTACATCAAATGTTGTTTACTAGTATTTTGTGTAAATTTAATAACAAAAGGTTTGACCTTGAATGAGTGCATATATACATAATTTGATACTGAAATGTGTTTGAAGTCCCAAAGAATGCCAGAGTACTAAATTGAGTGGCTCTAGCATTAATTTATTTTAATTTGGCAATACTGTTTGACCTTAAGCATGTACAAATAGATGTAATATTAAGTTAAATAAACATTTGTTGACCCCCNAAAAACTTGACTACCAATTTTGTATAGCCCTAGAGTGACTTTTTTCTTTTTTTTTTTATCATTTACATTGTTTGACACAGAAGGAGAAATAATGTCAGTGTTTTTCCCAGACTCGACGACCCCTAAAACCCAAATTAGAAATGTTTAATCTTAAACCACAACCATACCTGCGAGCCAAGCCCCAANCCGAACATTGTCGCAAACCAAAAGACGTCCACACCAGCGAGCCAAACCTCGCAGCAAACATACGAGTGTTACAAGTAACCGCTCGGTGCATCCCATCTAAATTCAGTATATCTCCGTCACAAAAATGGATGTTGCAGGGTGACATTATTGCATCATTAGACGNCGATTCAAGCCACGCCGCNAACTGAGAAACAAATTATATAGATGAGTGGGGCTTTTTCGGAGTTCTCTGTACACAACTTACTTATTGTAGTTGTGTAATGTTAAACACATTGCATACTATTTATCAATGAATTTTCATTATTTGTATAGCAACTAACTTTCTGGATAAATGGAGAAAATAAAACCGTATTGTATTTTTATACTAACAAAAATGCGCCCATATACAGGGTGTTTAAAAACAACACCCACAAACCTGGTCAGGTGAATTCCTCGTACCGGATNTTGTATAGAATNTTTTTATTCCAGATCTCTGAGACCAATAGTTTTCCCGCAATGAAGATATTTAATTGGCCAATCACGAGACAAGTTGCTAAATGACCACGCCCACCAGTCTGACATACCAACTGTGTAATGTGTGGAACTTTAAAGAATTCAGTATTTCAATTGAAAAGCCAAAATCTGGAGTAAGTGTGTATTAGTCGAGCTGTCGAAGTGTTACATCTGTGATGTGCGAGTTCACTGGTTCGAGTCTNCCCAGTAAATATGCGTGTTTTCTTATATGTCCAGTAATTTACCCTTTGTATTGTAATTGCAACGTGAATTAAGCACACATAAGGTGTTTGCCTTTTATCACAACTACATTTTCCTATGAACCAAGATCTTGTCCCTTGCAGATGTAATTTCTATAATCATAGTTCCTGCCATATGTTTTGTAACATCTGTTGGTCAATGGAAGCGACTGCAGCCACAATCCTGTGGTGAACCTCTGGTATATGACGTGGCATAGGGAACCTGTACACGAGAGCCTTGATGTAACCCCACATGAAGAAATCACATGGGGTGAGGTCAGGTGACCTTGATGGCCAGGATAGAAGAGCAGAGTCATGAAGCAATCACATGGGGTGAGGTCAGGTGACCTTGATGGCCAGGATAGAAGAGCAGAGTCATTTTCAGAAGAGTGCCCAATCCAACAGCCTGGAAAGTTAGTATTTATATACGCACGGACGCCACCATGGAAGTGACACGGGGCTCTGTCATGTTGATAGATGAAGTCTTCACTATCCACTTGTAACTGTGGCATTAACCATTGTTGTAGCATGTCCAGGTAGTTTGCACCAATATCCATAGGCTCGTGAAAGAAAAATGGTCAGAAGACTTTACGACAGGAAATGGCGCAAACAATTCACCTTTGGTGAATCACGGACGTGTTCCACTGTTGCGTGCNGATTTTCTGTGCCCCAAATGGGAGTGTTGTGACGGCTCACCTTACCGCACACATGAAAAGTCGCCACATCACTGAAAATTAGCTTCTCGGCAATCCCATCGGTCTCTAAGTGCTGCTGAAATTCAACACAGAAACTGAAACGAACATCATGATCCTGTGTACTCAACGCCTGTTGCAAGAGCTGTAGCCGATAAGGTTTAACACNAAGATGTTTACACACTTGTCTGAGGCATCTGTAACTCCTTGCTCCCCCTGTATGTCGACTTCTGCGGGCTCCTCTCAAATGTTTCTCGCACACTATCAACAGTCTCTTGCTAGGGACCTGGCCGGTCTGTTTGTTTAGCAGCACATAGTCAACCAGTCCGCGTTAATTTCCTGTACCACTCACAATTTTTTTGTCTGTAGGTGCCTCTTTGTGGTACTTTGCTCGAAAACTTCGTTGCACTGTCACTATTGACTGATTTTTGTCAAATTCTAACACACAAAACGCTTTCTGTTCACCTGTAAACGCCATAATTGCGACACTGCTGCTCCTAGCGGAGAAAAGATGCAATTATGTCACACCGTGCTGCGCTCTTTCCTGCAAAAACTTTGTGAGATTACGCATCTAATGGTGTGCTTCTTTCTGCTGTGTCTGCTTTGGTTGCCTTTTTATTGAGACCTGAAACCCCAGAGGGATTTATAAATCACCCTGTATTTAGTTCAACAGTCTATTAAGTCTTAAGAAATTTTGAATTTAAATAACTGTGAACTATAAAATATTACATTGGTAGTAAATAGACTTCAGATTCTGTTGTTTCGTAGAAAATAATACACTGTACACGAGGGGCATCTGTTAAGGGGCTGCTCAGGGTAGAGAATGTTCATTCTGCTACACCTTTTTGTAAATGTGGAAAACATTAATGAAGAAAGAAACTGTTTAATTATACAACAAGTTTTATATTTGTCTATGTGATAGGTTTAAGAATATAATGCCTGGCCCCTAAATCCACCACCGACCGCCTTTGATTGGCATAAAGCTGAAAGTTCTTTTGTGTTAATGAACAACAACAATTTAACTTTGAACTTAAAATATGTTGCTGAAAATCCCAGTGTAAGACAAAGCTCGTACATGTAATCTAACGTATTGGATTTTACTACATATGACTGAAAACCTGACAGAAGTTGCCCAGTTATCATAGATCCAGACTGACTGTGGCTAAATTAACCTTCCAAACAAANTATACGTGTGTTAAGCNAATTTCTTGAATTTATACTTTTGTTCATTAAATTATAGTTTTAGGCATTTTGAAATGTATGTATATAGGCAAAATCTTTTATTCAGTATTTAATAGTAAGTTCTTTTTACGTTTTTCAGTGTAAAGGTGCAAAGAAACTACAACGTTTATCCAAAATCACGTTTAATTACTACTATACTTGCGGTGCAAAATGCACGTCATTTAAAAGTACTATATTTTTTACCTTATTAAGTGCTTTGAAAATAGTCCGATATCTTTGAACTTTGCTTTCACAATGTTTTTTTTCTGCATGTTGATAATAAATAATTAAAATAAAATAAAAAAGTTCAGTCTATTTTGTTTAACCCAGGTTTCAGTTAAGCGAAGTTCGAATAACAGGTTCCGCTGTACAAGCCCATCTGACCTCAAAAGTTTCGATTTAGCAGCAAGCCTAAAACTGCTCTACATTTAACACAGAAAATCTAAAATATTAGACTCTGGAATCTGACAAACAACATTTGTGTCATTGCAAATAAAGGAATAAAATATACTGTGTGCTTGTGTAAAATACAGATCTTCAAGCAACGATGTCATCAACACTCCACTTGCCAACCTCTGTATAGTTTCCTTTTCAGGAGTTCCTGACATTTCTNAAAAAAAAATAGTTAATACAGGTCAGTTTTATCGAGATGCACAAATGTAATTTGAAAATGTTTTCAGTAAAATTTGCTTGTAATTAGAAGACTTTCAAATAGAGTGCTGCTCAACCATTTTTTTTTTTTAGTTAACCTTCTCACTGGAGTGTCTATGATCATAATACTTGAAGATCAGTTCTTTTAGACAATTAAGAAGGTTATTTATTTTATTCTGCTCTACGACTTTGATGGAAGTCATTCAGGTTTGGCAGCTTTTTATACTGCTCTGTATATGCTTTGAGGATGGATTAGGAAAGATAAAGTAAAGGGATTATTTCAGTAGTAACTTTTCGTTCAATAACCTGTTACTCTCATTTTTTCAAGATTTGATATTGAAAACATCAGAATATTTTGTATTATGTAATTGGAGGCCTTTGTGGATTCAAAAATATTTAATATCCTACCAAGTACAAATATATGTAGAAACCATACATTTCCAAAAGCAGCTAATTCCCCATTAGATTCAGATTTAAGATGAACTGGATGAAATTCAGTACAGTTATTGATATGACATAAAATCATTTCAATAAATTATCATCCTGACCACTAAAATTACTGCTGGTGCCTATTACTGTCATGTTCATCAACGAGATTGTTTATTTAAGTTTATGGTCAACTCACTCGANACTTACCTGGTGGTAGGTTCTTTTGTGTCAAACATTTATCGATGGGACACCANTTTTAATGTCCCTTTCAGAAGACACCTACGATCGTTCATACCTTAGTGTGGAGTACTTCATAGGAAGACTCCTAAGATAACCCTTTATGCTCAGGGCTAGGAGTCTCCCCTGGGTTTGAACACATGATCTTCTGATTATGAGGGGATATCAATGAGAATAAAGGAACTAAGCTTCAGTTATTGGGATACATTAATATCTGAACTGTTATAACAATTTTTGTAAATGCTGAAGTAGTTGCTTAGAACAAGCGTTACCCAATTGCATTCCTACCTGCACTTTCAGCAGAGACACACACACACACATTGCCTCCAGAGACCTACAGAACTTGTCTGCCAAGCCACCTTCTGGCACTTCCAATGTGTATATTACTCTCGCACAGTGTAAAGCAGATAGTAGAGCAGTGTTGCTAGAGTGTGGATCTGGAACACTGTACAGACACCGTTCACTTTTCACAATATGGTCCTCGCATACACCATTCTCAATCAACTAAAAGACAGTCACTAAAACCTAGAGTTCAACACTTATTGTGCGAAGTCATCACGTTTTTCATTCCTTTTGTGGTCCAGTAGAAATGTCAGCAATCAGTCAGTGCACATGAATGTTCTCGGCTGGCCAAGGCAACAACTCCTGTGGGCCGTGACAAGACTGGTGCTATCGATCCCAGATACCGGCAGTTCATTGATAAATGAATTTGTAGTTCTGTAAATTGTAGACCACCTTCACTGTAGAATATCTAGTTGTAGTTCAAAATCTCCAAAGTGGCAGTGTTTTTTCATGACTCAATGAACTGCTTATTGTCCTTACACTTGCTATTTAAATTCAATGATGATAACAGAACCTTTAACCATTTAAAATGTTTAGCCCCAATCTATTTCAAGACTCACTTAGCCTCTTTCACTGTAATATGTATTTTTAAGAGTAATGTCATTTGAATGTGTTTAAAACTGTAGAAGATAGCTCAATCGAAGAATTTATTGGCTACTACACTGTTTTAATATAACGAATAGCATCAGCAAAATAACTTGAAATGTCTCTTAATATCCTTTAGAAGAGTCACGACCATTCAAAATCAGTCAATTCACTCAAAATCATCATTCAAATTTAAAGTAATCAAATGCAAAACAATCTCCAGGAGGGGAGAAATGGATGATGAGGAATTTGCCCTTGTTTTCCCCGAAAGCAGTAACCAATTATGTCACTATAAGGGATTTCCCAAAAGTAGTGTACACAAATTTTATTTTTTTGCAGCAGGAGTGCTTATGTAACACCATGTACATCAGTTGAAAGCTACAACTTCCTGTGAATATCAGTGTACATTGAGCATTATACCTCGATAAGTATGTGCTTATGGTGTCATTAAGTGTGGCTGCTCCTTTTTCACTGCAATCAAAAGTGGAACTACATACATGTGATAAGCTTTTTACACTCAAAACTTGCTGGATTACCACACTTATTACAATTTGAGGTGGAATTGCAATGTCACAGAAACAAGTGCTTGCGTGGCGTTCCAAATTTGTCAGTTACTGCACTGATATTAAAGGTGATTAGCACTGTGAAAGGCCAAACANTGCAATCACTACCCCAATCTGGACTGTTTGATTGCCATGTGTTTTGTTCACTTAAAATGCATCTTGGGGGCAGGCATTTCAACAATAACAAAAAGTTATAAAAACCCCAGTAATGGCTTATTAGGTGACGAGTTGTTTGAGCAAGGTATTTAAATAGATATGCCAATTATGTAGTAAAATTATGTTTGTATTTTCCTCAGTAAAATAATCCAATTATTAACATTTATTATACCTTTTGAGACATCTCTTTAAGTTTTCTTTGTGCAATTCAGTTTTCAAATGAAGTCAAGTGATTTTTTATTAAAATATTTCTTGAGACTTAGCACGNATGATTAAAATTTATATTATCGCTTATTTTTTACGTATGTTTTTGGTACAATAAAATAGAAGTTAAAAATGTATTTAAAAATACTTTGTTTTGGGTGAAACTGGTCTCTTTTCTTCAGATACATAAAAATTATTTGTACATGTGTACTTACAATTTTTATGCATCTGAAACAGTGTTTTTAAATACATTTTAACTTCTATATGTCTTTTTCTTCACAATTTTTTGTCGCCACATTTGGCTGACATTAACATATTTTTTATTAATAACACACGGAAAAAAATAGCTAGTTGCACCAACCAGCTTTCAGGGTTGATTTTGGTTTTACCCATTAGCTGGTTGAGACAACCATGTCAGTGGGGTAGTGGAACTTGTTTGTCACAAGCAGCTAGGATAGTTGGTTCA
>KZ877960.1:8502-20412 GCA_003456935.1 Machilis hrabei
TTTGGATCGTTTATTAACTGGATCTTCACTAATAGGCGGAAGTGACAGTTCAGCCAAATGTTTGCTTTGCAAGGCACCGAGTTCCGGTTTGCATCGTTTATTAGTTAGTTTTCCAATCAGAGGGTAAGGTAATGCATGTCCGGCTGATGAAACATTGGACTCCTCCTTGACCATTTTTTTAAATGACTCTCCAGAACAAGGCACAAGCAGTGACGGAGCTGACTGCCCAGCTTGCGAAACATTAAATTCCAGCTTAACTCGCTTATTAACTGACCGTCCAACACTCTGAGGTAGTGGTAGTGCAACCACTTGTTCCAAACATGGTGATAATTTTTGACAGTCGCCACTCTTATCTTCGGGTTGAAAATCATCAGTACTCACATACCTTTTAACCTTTCCTTTTAAATCTTCACCCTTAGCTGTCTTTTGTGAAACCGTGTCAAGTCCTCTCACTCGTTCCATTAACAGCACTACTTCCGACTGATTCTTGTAAGGAGATGTACCAGCTGAAATAGCTTTCGTGGGAACAAAAGGACTACCTTCAACTTCTTCAGAAGAAGCACAGTACATGTCTGATAAAGTACTTGATGTCACCTGCAAATTTGATGTGACTAAAATAACTGTCTTCACTTTAGGTAAGGGTCGAACAAGTCGAATAAGCTCTCTGTCTGTAAAACGGGAAAGGAAAAATTGCATTAAGAAAAATGCAGTACATCTCTGCAAATAGACATTACAATAAAACAATACAACTTAAAGAACAATCACAATTTTTGCCTGTGGAATACAGAACTCACTGTAGACAAGCTACGAGGGTTTCATTACAAAANACCCTACATATGAACAGCTGTTACATTCTGTTAAGTTATTTAATAATAACTAATTCATAGAAATTCTAAATCTCATATTATATAATGAGAATTCTTGTTTCAATAGTCACCACAATAGTCAATGTACTTCCATCAGAAGACAGAAAGTGATGGACAGATGTTGTGTCACTAAGTTAATCATCACAGAAGTTGTTGTAAACAGACTTAGAATCACTTAATGTACCTAAAGTGTTCCAAGAATTGCTCTACTAAAAACAAAAAGTATTGCAAAGGCCTGACATTTCGAGAACTAAAGCAGCCAGAAACAACAGTATAAAAGAGGGAGGAAATCTCCCTAGTGGAGGTTCACATTTTGAAGTGCATATTCAATCTGTTCAGTTCACTCTGATTTTTGCTCAAGAAGACACCTGGATGTCCGTCACTATGAATAGGGAAGAAATTCTGTGTTGTAAAGATTTTATTTTAGAATAATGATTAGTAGCATTATACATTAAGTTAGAACATAATGTATATAATATTCAGACAAATGGGTTTAAACAAAGGGAGTATAAGAAAATAATACTAGTGTATCACATTTGTGAGAGAGGGGAAATTACCGTGCTTGCCAATGTAAACTTGAAACTACATATTCTAATACTTCAAATAGTTTGTTTGGCATGATTCTTTCAGAAAAACTCGTAGTTTTAATAACCATGCTCTTTCTTACCTTCATTTTGACCTTGATNCAGTGCGATAACAAAANGCACTAAACACTTCGCAATGGGGACTATCATGGACAATTACCCGCCCTAAGGCATAAAGTGTAAAATTACAAATTTATTCTTCTAGTAGTAGAAATGGGTTTGACTAGTTCTAATTAACTTAATATATGTGTATATTTAAACCAACAAATAAATATTCATTAGGTTAAGTTCACTTAAACATATTTCTATGACGATGTATAGGGCAAACCTTGTCTTGGATATCAGAAACTTGATTAAAAAAGCCATTTCAATGCCTTAGTAAATCGTGNCTAAGACCAGTCATCAGCCTTCCCTATGTTTAACTCAAAAATCTCCCCATAGAAGGATTAGAATACTACTTCTAGTCAGGAATGTTAACAGAATAATCTTGACCACACTATGTATTGTTTTTGCAGTCATGTAAAATGCGTGGAATCCAGGAATCTAACCTGAGATAAAGCACTATCCCACGTTTATCACAACGCTATATCCGATCACTATTTGTATGCCAATTAAAGAAATTCAGTGTCCATTAAAACACTAACTATCCTTATATCACACATTACTTCTGAATGAAATTATTTGTCAATTGATGGTTATANCATTCACGGTCATGTTTATCTGCCTGGTACACATCAACNGGTTCAACCCCCCTAAATTTTGTACAACTTGCAATGTGGTAAGCCCTGAAGTTGTTGTAAAAGCACAACAGGTATGAATGCAGATGCCCCATATATGAATTAGGAATTAGGGCTGTAAACAATCATCTAGCTAAAACCATCACTCCCAAAATAGTTTCCTGTGACAAAGTGAGGTAGACTAATGAATCTAAGTATGAACCTGTAAACGACGATCTATTGGTTTTACATTCGTCATTCAGGGCCAGTTCATGGAAGATATTGCCACTCTTAAACTCAATACTGTTTAAATGTTATTTGTTCTTTTGTTGTGATGCAACTTTTCATCTTTGAAATGTTATAAGTGTACACGGCATGTGTTGCNGACATTTTTATCTCAACACTGAAAGACTGTTATTAGTTTCTCTATAATGCTCACTCCACAATATATCAAACAATCTACTCATTTACAATAATTTGGTCCAGGCCAGAGTTACACATCCATATTGTTGCATGTACATCTTAGGTGTAATGGTGCACAGTGATACTTTTACTTTTTGTAAAACACCAGATAAAAAAAATTGTATTCTAGCTGCCAGTCTCAAAAACTTTCTGAAACTTTGTTTTTTTACCATGTTTCAAACACTGTCAATAAGATATGAATAAAAATGATTAAAACGTCTTTAACAAAATAAAAAACTTTGAACTCACTTTAGTTGCAAGTGACCTTAAAATAAAAATCAAATGCATAATTGTTTGAAGCCTTGTGTTGTTGTTTGCAGAGAACACATGTCTGCTACACTGTTTTGCAAAGTATTGGTACTGGCAGCTACAATATCAGTCCACAATTAGGTAAAAGAGAAACAGCAGTGTGTATATATTAGAAAATAAGGAATCTATTCAACTCAGGAGTTACTTTCTGGTATGTATTACAAAATTGAAAAAGGCTAAAACGATTTATTTAAACATCACATTTTGAATAATGACATTTCACATGGAACTTTTGAAGTTTGTAGAAAATATTATGAGTACAGTAGTTATATTATTAAGTACACTCTAAAATTTGAACAACACTTCTAGCTGCACGAGTTTAAAATATTTAAAACTAATATTTATACATAAACAATGAAAAGTTAAAATATACTTCAGTATGAGGGTGGTTCAAAACGTAAACAGACAAATATGTGTGGAGGGAGTGCAGTGCTGCGCTGTGCCACAAGTGGTCATGTTGAGAAAAAAACACTAGTTGGGTTCAAAATGCCGTTAAGTGCATTTCTGAGTTATTTATGCCTCAGACAGATATTTTTTAAACATGGGCGCTCTTTTGAGAGATTATACCCTAGCTNAACAACATGCTGTAATTCATTTCTTAGTCGTTTATCGTTATATTTTTCTACCCACATTTAAAAACAGTTCATAGATTTCACCATATTCAGCATACATTCTCTGATAAATTTCGACTGGTTTCACCAAAGTTGCCAAGTCTCCCNCTCTCCTGCANAAAGGTCTGAATCTCCTGCATATGAGTTGAAATTAAATATTTATAATAATAATGGCCTACAATTTCAAGTTTATAAGTTGCCAACAGCTGAAGTTCTAGCAATTATTTGATTTATTTGGAAAAATAACAATTTGTGTTACCACCATGGTCACCAGTGACCACCCATCCCCAACACGGCATAATACGTGTTTCAGATTAGAACAGTCTACTTCTTCTGTTTGTGTGTCTGCCATCATCCATTCATTCAAACTATACTCAAATAATATTTTAAATTTAGTTACCTATGAAATAGTACTTTATTTCTTTTTCGGATTTATGTAGCTATTTTCATAATGAAGTACCATTATACAAAAGCTNATACGTACAATTCTAGCATCTCTATGACGTGACAAATAATTAAAAGCACGCGAGCTTCGGGACTCTTCCCTTGAATCCCCTGGGGACTGCCGGGCCCCAGAATCACAGATCAGTAATATAGTGGATGCCTTCTTTTCTTCCACATTTTCAGTTGTCCTATTTGGCAGGTCTGGTTTCACGTCCACAGCTAACAAGAAACAAATTAGGGTGCAATCTCGCAATGGAGTGGCTATGCTTAAAAATTAAATACCAGAGACACAAACAACACAGAAAATCACCCCCCACGATATAGATGCAGCCATTTCCCCTGTATATGCATTTATCTGATTTCTTAATGAACCACCCTCATAGTAACATTTTGGAACTATACATGTTGATGTTGATATGTGGTGCTTTTCAACGTCATATATCAACACCTGATAGGTGGAAACTATAGAGGCTTCTCGTTATTAAGGGAAGGATTAGTCAATAAGTATGGAAACAGCTTCTTTAAATAAACTTTTAGTGTGTGACCAGTGTATTTAGCTATTTAGCTCCTATCTTCCATAACCTGTTTACAAAAATTCCAACAGGTGTCAGCTGATGATGGCAAAATGTAGTTTTAATTAAATTGTTTTAACTTCTTTGAATCTTTTCACTGATAGTATCTAAAAATTTTGTAAAACACATTAAATGCTGATTAAGTGAAAAGTTAAAGGTATGTCATACTCACCAATAACATAATCCTTTGGGTCAACAAGTAGCACAACATTTTTCTTCCCTGTACTTGTCACAGCCCTTTTCAGGTTATACTTTAGGGCACCTTTAGCATGAAGATAACAGTTGAATATATTATTGGCTTCCATATTGCATTTAGCTTCTTCCAGGTCTTCCACTCCAATTATATGCACTTCACCAAAATACTGTAAAACAATAAAACAAAGAACATTATGTATATACCATACTTATTTTATTTTAATGCTTTATCCTTGGATTATTTATCCCAAGACACATTTAAAAATAAAAAAAATGGTGATGCCAACAAATAAATATTGCATTTACCCATGTCATTTACACATTTCCTCACCAATCGATCAAGTTTGTGTGTTAAAAATTACAGATACCTAAAAACAAAACAAGTTATAGTGATTTTTTAAAAATTGAGTTTTCTATTTCAGATTTAGTTTTACAGTCTACCTGTGATAATTCTAGACATATTTTAACTGCAAGAAGGGCCCCCAAAATGTTGAATTTTTAGTATATTTCGTTTAATAAAATACATCTGAAAAAACGNGGTAAAATTGGAAACACTGTGGGACAAAAAGACTGCACATAGTATGTTGGTGCATATAAAACAGATGAGAGTGATTTTATTCCTTAGAAAGAAAAAACCTCAGACTCTTTTCATTTGCCTTATCTAACTATTTCACTTTTTGTTANGTACAGTGGCAATAAAAACATTCACCTAGTAAACACAGAATTTAGAACATCTGTTTGTCAGTATCCTATTCACGGATGCCTTTATGTGANATTCAATTCTGCTTCCATTAAGCTGCTGACAGTGATGATGCATTCCTGACTGTCACTGCAGGTGATGAAAGTTATCTACTGTATTTAACTATGATCCTCAAGTAAAATGGTGTCACTGTGTGAAAACGCTAAGGCAACATTTCCAAATCTGCATGTCTGAAATGATGAAAAATAAAACTTTTCATGGAATTTTGTTTTTGATAAAAATTATCTCACTATATTCTAAATTTTGCTTTATGTCACAACTTCATTTAAGTAAAAAATGTACCATTAACCACCTGTAATGCATACTTCCTTGATTTCACAACAATAAGAAGTTGCTTTATCGCTTCATGCATAACGAACAACTTCTTTGAACGGAACTTGTTCGTAACCGAGACTTGCCTGTATACAGAATAAAACATGGGCAAAGATTAGTGTTTAAAAAGAAGTGTATTACAAGTGGCTTAATAAAGCAATATTTTCGATGAATTGAAAATTGCAACATGTGAATGCTGAAATGTGGTCCGTCATATCACACAAAAGGCTGACAATGGAAGCTATTCAGGGGGTATGCACAGATCAGTGCCAGAGGAGCTCAGCCTTATAGAATGTGTTATGCTGAATTGAATGGTGGGTTCCGTTTTCCCGAATGGCCACGTGCTGTTCCAAATCTTGACTTTCAACTTTGAACACTATGCACAAATATGAAATAAAGATCACCGGAAGCCGGAAGAAACCCGGTGGCCGAGTTGGTTAGAATATCCAAATATCGAGCATACTATACGATGTGGTGGGCGTGGGTTCGAGTATGGGAAAGGTGACATTGTATAAAGATGTGCCCTTTTGAATAATGGAATATTGTAAATCACACATAATGTCATGCTTTTGTAAAATCATAGCTCATAACGTTGATATTTAATTGGTCAAAAGTACATCTTCCATTACTTTTCTAATCCTGTCCCTTCCTCCCACTAACAAATACGTATATTGCACAGTGCATATAGAGGATCACTCCTAGTTGAGCGAATGCTAATCAAGTATCTTAAACATCAGTATCAAGTCAGATANCATGNATCAGATTATGAATAAAAAAAATTAANCCTCAACACTGAATCGAATTCGTAACTGCNGTAGGCCCTAACCAACTTGGCCACAGGGTTCCTTTCTAATTANGGTAATCTTTATTTGATATTACTGCATAGTGTTCATAGTTGAAAGTAAAATTTTGGCACAACGGGTGGCTATTCGGGAATGTGGAACCTACCATTCGATTCAGTGTAAAACATTCTATAAGGCTGAGTATTTCTGACACTGATTTGTGCGTACCCCNTGAAGAGTTTCCATTGTGAGAACAAGTTAGTTAAATGACATCTATTTCCATGCTTAAAAGTTAGTTACATGGTGAACTACCTTGAACTGCAACTTACCTCTGACACTGAATAGCTGACCCAGTGCAACTGCCAACAGATGTAAATCAAGGCTGTATCTTCCCCTTTAGGAGACACATTGAGAATGGCATTTATTAATGTTTCCACACTGGTCACGGTAAGAGTAAAAGAAGTACGAGGCCCAAACTGGATCGGCTGATCACTTTGCTTTTCGTACATATATTTTTCTCCCAGTACCATTTTAATCCTTTCCTTTGAGTCCCTGTAAAGACAAATACCAGCTGAAGTGACTTCCCCTTGTTGAATGTTTTATTTCATTTCTACGAAAAGGATCCAAATTTCACAAAGTAATGCACAGAACTGTAACACTGTGTGGATTGCAACTGTGTTCTAAGTGGATTTGGAGTGTGTGGAAAATAGGCTCATAATACTAGAAAACAGTGTAAAGAGCACTTTTGAGGAATGTAGTGAATTTAGAAAGGGCACTGTCATTGAGCATAAGGAATGAAATGGATCAAACTGAAGCACACAATGTGAGTTTATACAATTACGAGAGATGCGAGACGTACCCTCTGTTCTGAACACAAGTGAAGGCAGAGTAATACTACTATCCTTAACATGCCAAGTACTGGAGAAAATAAATCAGGTCAATCTATGATGGCATGGTATATAACTTGGGAGTTACCGCAGGTATTCAGGCTAGAGCCGTTTTAATCAGCATCTCCACAAGAAATGCAACACATTGGGAAGCTGTACAAAAATCTTTAGAGTTTCACTTTCACATTGAAAAAGGTTCGGTAGCAACCAGCTTGTTTTTTTAACATTTGTGCACCACTGAATTCCTTACAACATTGTTTTAAAAAAATCCTACCAGTTAATAAGTAGCAATGACAAGGTTTATAGAACACGTTAACGCTATAGGAGACCCGCCCATGAAGGCCTGGATGATTTGAGAAGTTGTGAATTCCCAACTATTTTATCCGTTTCTGTTTGTAGATTATGAATTCTGATGTTGATACCTACTTTGTCTTTCTACTTCAATTTCCTTCTCTTCAGTTGTTTATCAGAGAGTTTATGTAGCTNCTCTTTGCCCTTCTTCGGTAGTAGTAAACNGGACAAACAAATGCCGATAACAGTAGCAAACATGTCTTGCCAAGAAGGAGAAACATGAATGCTATGTGGTATTAAGATGAACTGGTTCAAAATTTGTATGACAAAAGCCACAAATAGTTTGCAGACCACTGGTAAAGTCATGAAAACNGGTATGACAAATGCATCAATCTTCGGGGTGATTATGTCGAAAAGTAGGTTAGCGTGTACTTAACTTCTGGTAATAAAACAATTTTGTTATTCACACTCGTCTTTATTTTATGCCCCATTCGAGGTTGAAAAAAAATAGCCCTCATACATGGTGCAGGCATTAATACAACTGGCATTACGTGTATCATTACTACTATAGACTTATTAGGATGCACCGTTTACGCGTAAAATCGATGTAAAGTATTGTATGTGGCAAAGTAGCTTTTTCTGAAGCAAACTCAGAAGCTAATAATGTGAATTCATTTGCTTCAAATCATTGAAGTATACTGGCCTNACATGAATGCTATGTGGTATTAAGATGAACTGGTTCAAAATTTGTATGACAAAAGCCACAAATAGTTTGCAGACCACTGGTAAAGTCATGAAAACCATGGTAAGTAAGGAAAGTATTTATTATATGCTGAGATGACTGTTGATACTCTTTTGTTCCACCACATGCCTAACTTCATAGTTAGCACCTCAGATGGCAGCACACCTGCTTTCTCTCCAATTTATACATTTGTATGAACATGGTTAAACAAATTTTTAATCCAGTAATGCTGTCCACTTGTATACATGAACCCGTTAGCATATTTCATAAATCCAGGTTTAAACAAAAGTTTATGAATATTGGTCTAAAGGTTCAAGTCTTATTGCAAATTTGAAAGGGAATAAAGGCCAAACAAACCAAAACCTATATTTCTGATAAGTATTGTATTGTTAGTGGGGCCAGTTTCACTGGATATCTGATAAAAGCTGGTTTCGCGGGCTACTGTAAATTCGACTACAAGTTGTCCTCTTTAAAAACAGCACAAAAAAGTTATAGTCTAGACATGTCACAGACATATGGATAAATACAATCTGCACCTATGAAATATATAAAAAATAGATAAGAAAGCCTAATAAGATGTATAACTTTCTTCATTCATGCAATACTGAATTAAGAAATGAGGTGTCTACTGTTCCAGGTCTATCCAAAAATAATCAAACTTTTTTTAATAAAACTTTTATTGTGATATTTACAGTGTATTCTGTTCATTCATCTGTCAAGAGGCATGGCATAAGTTTTGCTGCAGCCTGATACATACCTAATTCTTCAGTTAAAATTGTATGTAATGACGATTTTGATATGGCTACTTCTTCAGAGATTTTTTGAACTGTCAAATGACGATTTTTATGCATTACGGCACAAACTTCCTCGACACNTTCATTTGCTTCAAATCATTGAAGTATACTGGCCTATGTTGATTGTCATGCAGGGTTGGATTTGATTGCCATAGGTGAATTTTTGTTTTTATGTAAAATGTTTATAAGTTTCCAGAATAAAATAAGTTTATTGCATTTAAAAGTGGAAACCATAAAGATATCTTAAAATGTCATACGTGCTCAAAATAATACATTCTCCTACTGTATTATTTGGACCACATATTAAGAACTAATGACTTTTTAAGATCTCTTTATTGTTTCCACTTTTAAATGCAATAAATGTGTTTTATTTTGGAAACTTATACAATTTTTACATAAAAAATTCACCTAGGGGAATCAAACCCAACCCTGCATGGCAATCAACATACAGTGGCGGTCAAAAGTTTCCGGCCAAATTAATTTGTGTCGATATTGTAAAACTAATGGTCATGATTACAACATGTTAGCTTTAGAAATAGGTATTTGTGATATATTAAGAAATACCAATGTTGTTCAGAACATTAGATACATGATTAATATTTAAATAACAGATTTACATATATAATGTGTGCAAAAGTATCCGGCCAAACTGTAACTACAGCTTTAGGTCCCTCGAAATCATGGACCACGTGTTTCGCTGTTTCTCCAATAACGGTTTCCAAGCTGTGCAGGGGGGTGGAACTTTACAAACACCCTGTATAAAAGTGCATGAAGCAACAAATCAGTACACATATTTTTGCTATTTGCACTTTTGAAACACCCTGTACTTATTGTATAAATCATTTAAAATGTCTTTAACCAAAATATTTTAAATTACAAAACGAAGAAGAAAAAAATGTTGTTGTTCAAGTTTAATATTTCAAGCAAGTTTGTGAAATGTAACTACACACACCTATTCACGAATCAAGTAAGCAAACGTAATATATTTTTGTGCCTTGGCATAAAATAAACTGCCATTTTTTATGCAAATATCACAGATTTTATTTAAATTAAATGTCCCTTTTACTGGCCACATGAGGCACATTGTTGCATATGGCATAAATGCGATATTCCTTACGATGTCCCTATTTTATCCAACTGCATGCAAAAAAAAAAAAATGTACAAGGCAGTCAGCTACAGTTGAAAAAAGTTTCATTTAGAGGATAGTCAGTTACAGTTAAGACTCTCTTTAACCCTTTCATCCCTCGCTCAAACGGGCATTTTTCATATCAAACAACTCCTGCTTCTCCACATTATTAGACGAAAACTTATATAAACTCACTGAAAATAAACATAGGGGTGTGAAACTTTTTATNCTTTTTTTGGGCCTCCTGACTGTATATAACCCCTTAAGGTCGCCACTACGCAGTGCCACTAGTCCAATCACAAAAAATAAATGAGGCATGGAAAACAAATCTGGGATGCTATCTCGCATTCATCCTTGCCCTCCCCTTACTCACTTGACTTGGTTCCAACAGACTTCTTTGTTTCTGAAGTTTAAGTCTACACTGAAAGCTCAATAGAGACAGTTCTAAGAAAACTTGCTGAAGGAGCTTTGCATGATCCCAAAAGAGGTGTTCCAGCAAGCATCTGNGCAGTGGAAGAAACATTGGGATCAGTGGAAGGGAGTACTTTGAAGAGGATAAGAGGAAATATGTTGTTGTATCACAACAAAAATTTGCTTATTTTTTGCCAGACCTTGTACATCAATAACATATGAAATACTGACTATCTGTNCACTTCACTCATGTCCCTAAGAAACTAGACATTTCATTTATTCATTCAGCTTTGTGTGCACTTTGAAACAAAAGAGAGCCTTCAGACCACCCTTCATATTTTCATTCACTTAATATTTAAGACAAACTTTAAACAAGATATGCTTACTTGGCAAACCCACTGAAATATAAGGCTTTTACATTAGCATCCTTTCCTTCAGCATCTCGGAAAAATTTCTTAATTTTCTTTTTCACTTTTGTTATAGCCTCTGTTCCTTGAGTACAACACCACAGCTTCAGTATGATTTTCCCATCAGGAAAAGCTGTGATGCTCAAGCCTTTTGGAAATTCAGGCGAATCAGTCTTCTGGCCTCTATAACTGAGGTGTTTGTTCAGAAATAGTTCTATTAGCTGTAAAATAAAAATTAATCAATTAAAAAACAAACATTAAATAAATTAAATCATAATTTCAATTCTCAGTCAAGTATTTAAACCCCGNCAGGGATCGAACCCTGGACCATTGGAACCCATTCTTCAGCTCATCTTGACAGTTTTTCTTAGCTTAGACCACTGTGTCAACTCAGCCAAACTTAGTTCAGAACTTGGTCTCGATTGAGACTTGGTACTGACAGCAGTAATCGAGGTTAGAATTTTGTCAACATGAGCTGGAGAGTGGGTTTCAATGGTCCTGGGTTCCAACCCTGCTGAGGGTGATACAATTTCTCAGTAAAAATAAACACCCTTCATTTAAATTATTCAGACTGTTTCAAACTGGTTTAGGAAATCGATACTGTGAAAATACATTTAAACAGTTTCTGATGAACTGGT
>KZ877977.1:30771-44406 GCA_003456935.1 Machilis hrabei
AAGAATAACATCCAGTCCTAGCCAGGAATCGAACCTGGGACCTCCGGCGTGCAATGCCACGGGACTAACCACTAGGCTACCGGGGCCGGACAACATTTGTTGCTTAATTCTGCGAGTTCGAGTTTTATTTGTACCTATTCAATGGTTCAATGGCGAAGACAACTGACAAACTCGGCCGCATGGTGTCACTACTTAACGAAGTAACTGGAGTTAACCTTCGTATTACATACACTCTAACGAGAAAACTCGTCAAGCATTATATTCGAATTTCTTTTTTAATGAAGTGACGTCTTGATGTGCAGCGTTACGTTGTACCACAAATGCGGGTGTCATTAATTTATTTTTTGTTATTTTCAATATCACAAAAAGTGGATAAACAGTTTTTAAGCTTCTTTTTCTATTTATACACATTTATTTCCTCAGGCGGCCAAACCTAGTAAACCATGGAATACGACACATTATGAGTAACACTTCTGTAATTTTTCACTAAATGGGCAACTATGCTTCCTAGTGAAGTCCTAGTTGGTGTTCGGGTGATAAACATCGTAGTGTTGCTGAACAATTACGTTAATATCGTGTTTACCTAATGGTTTCATTTTGTGTTTATAATGAAGTGTAAGGATGTAGTAGGTGCTCCGTAAGTGCACGGTAGTTGTACCTGGCTTCAATATGTCGGTTCTGTATGATATGGTAAGCATCAAATTACTTGTAGCACCACTTCCTCTGCTGTATTTGACGATGACGACGACGAACTAGGAGTAGTCTAAACATAATGCTGATATTGCGGGTCTGATCAATAACCCACGATTCATCGTCTATTTTTATTAGACAAACATACACTTGCATATGCCAAATACGCAACAAATTTTGCACGTGTGGCCAGGTGGCGCTAGTGTCTTGTGATTTTTGTCGCTCGGTTGAGCACTAAATTGTTGCTGTCGTGTGGCCACCTCGATTGCGACATTTGTAGCGGCTACATTTGTCGCAGAATTAAGCAACAAAATGTTGCTCGTGTGGCCGTAGCCGTAGCCTAGAATGCAGGATTTCGACACACAACACAAGTTTCTCGGCCTGCAACTTCCCAAATCTCAAAACGTAGGTATTCATTTACAAATAAGCACAAGGTGGTAAAATGTTCCAGCGTTTTACTGGGCTGGCAAAAAGTGTGTAGAGNATTTGCAGTATGCCGAATAGTAACGTTGATTTCACTGACGACCTACAAGCATCACCGATTACAATCTTCAAGCTGTGGCACCCACATGGGTTAAAGAATGCTCGAGGGTGCTGCTTGAGAACTCTTGCTTCGACGCCTTTATTTATACCTACCATATTATCCCCATTTTCATAGCCTTGTTCACGGCAGTGGTCCATATTTAATCCACATATTTGAATTCATTATGAATGAGATGAATGCACGGAAAAAAATAGCTAGTTGCACCAACCAGCTTTCAGGGTTGATTTTGGTTTTACCCAGTAGCTGGTTGAGACAACCATGTGAGTGGGNAGCAAGACACCCATGCCCTAGCCAGGAATCGAACCTGGGACCTCCGGCGTGCAATGCCACGGGACTAACCACTAGGCTACCGGGGCCGACATGACGTGAAAGCTGTGTGAAGCGATTTTCAATGGAAACAATCATTGTGTCAGTCGTCAGGTAGAAAACAGTGATTTTGTAATTTTTTTCGGGACTTTGAGGTGTTTTTCTTGTGCCTCATAATCTAACATCCTTTTCTTCCTTCGCGCTCTTCTATCCTTGAAACTCATTTCAATTTATATTTTCTCAGCAATTTCTTTTGCTGATATAACTGCGTTATTGTATCCCGACTCCCAACAGTTTTTAAATAAGTTTAGAAAATTCTCTAGTGAAGTGTTGGAAGTGAGCAAGTCCATTATTTTTTATTGCATTGACTGAATCACAGTGTTTATTTGAAACAAAAGATCGTACCAAACAATGAGTGTACGGATAAAACGGAAGTCTTCCAAATGCAAAGCCAGGGAATTGGCCTCTGAAGGTAGGGTTGGGTCATTTGTTTCATTCTCTAGGGCTGTAAGTGTATCATGGATGTCAACAAATTGTTATAGCATGACCTTTAAAGTTTCAATGATACACTCCCACCGTGTCTCGCACACTTGTTTTAAAGTTAGNGTGCACGTAATGTCGGAATAAAAAGTGACCATAAATGTTAGGTAATAAAGCACCGGAAGTAATGCCATACAGCGGTTCCCGGTGCATAACCCTAAAAAAAAAAAGGCTTATATTGGGTCAATACTTTTATGCATGGATAATATTAATGCGATTAGGCTTTTTGTTTGGTTCGTATCGCCTACTAATAGCTCACCGTATCTGTGGCTCTTGCTGTTTTGCAATACCGTGTGCAAATGGACGCTGGTCAACATCTGAGCGATTAATTGACTCCCAAAACGGCTTCTGTTAAATGTGCTGCCATCACGCTAGGTTTCACAGATTTTCAGGCGATAAGCGCCTCTAAATCTTCCGTCGCCGTTTCTAAATTAACTTCCGGCGATACGGAGGAGCGTCTTTTATCTTTTTGGGCCTGCGTGTCGAGCCGAACATGGACCGCACAAAGATAGATAACAAGATACGATGTCACGAAAAATTGTTTCAAACGCACTTTCTACGTTACTTCGAACAACAAATCTCAAAATGGAATCGTAAGAGGCTAAGAGTTTAAAACATGAATAAATTCAGTTCAGCAAGAGCAAAGATACTCAACAAATATGGTTCTCTGAACTGTTAACTTCAATCCTCTACACAAGCAATAAAATTGAGTATTACTCACCTCTGAAACTAGGTGGAATTGTCTTTGTGTTTGCTAATACAGTTATATACAAAGGTGTCACTAGGCCTTTTTTAGAGGGGCTCAATCCCCTCCCCCTATTCAAAAGATAGCCTCCCCCAAGTGACCAAACAAACCCAACAATAATAAAAATGTTATTAATTATTTTATTAATTTAACACTTAGGTGTACATTCAAACACACAAATTGCTATATGGGTAGAGAATCTGTTCTGGANTCGATTTAGAACTGCTAACTTCCAAATTGCGCCACTAGAGGCGCTTCTATTGGTAGCATCGGATCGGGCGTAGTCACTTTATTATACCGTTATATAAGTTGCAAAGCTGTAGCTCTCTCCGTTGGCGAGTTATTCCAGGATAAAGGGACTTTCCTATGCACCCTGTATATACTCATAGTATATACTATACTAACTTATAGTACGTAAAACGCCGTATCTTCCCTGTGTCTCTTCAATGCTCTCTGCGAATGAAATCCGTAATGTTCACTGGCAATAGCAGCGCCGATTATTTGAATATGTGGCGGAATAAAGTAGTTATTTTCATTTTTTGTAGTTTATTTATTTATGAGTTCGGAATAAAACGCAGCAGTTGATGAGCAAGATTAACTAGAATATTGCCTATGTTATATACTAAATAGTGTTACATCTTTTAGAAAATCTTAGGTTTAAAGTAAGGTATGATTTGGCAGGTTCTAATTTTCATTTATTGAATTTATTATTTTTAACGAAATTGAGCAAAATCAATTCTAGTGGATACGCCTTACTTAACATACATTCTTTTTATTACGAAAATAACCTTTAAATACTTACAAGTTTTTGAATTAATTTTCTATAAGTTTCTGTAAGTTATACACGTAAATAAAGCCCTGTTTTTTTAAAAAAAAACTAGGTGAAAAGCACATCTTTCTACGTTACGGTATAGTATTTACAAACATCGTTGTGTCTCGCACTGCCATCTAGCGGACTTCAATCCGCAAGGTATCACCTTTTTTACTAAGTTGCCATACTGTGAGTTTTATACGATATAACTTACTTAAACCTAAAAGTAGTTTTGTACTATTTAATTTGTGAACATTCAGAATAAGCTCTGAGGATTAAATCTTAACCTTTGAATAGGTATATTTTTAATCATAATGTATGTTTCATTGCTTCTGAAAATAAAATAAATTAGACAGATTTACAGTTATATTTATTAAACTAAACAGATATACAGATTAATAGAATCAAGCTTCTTAACTTATGTATTTTTAATATACATCACTGTTGTATCACGATGTATAGTGCATTGTTGGGTATACATATATGTAAGTAGCCTACGTGTTCTTTTAAATTACTGTATGTCTAACCTACGATAGTACATTATTTTCATACGGAATTAATTCCTTATTAACTGCCAATTTTAAACAAGTGGCGTTCAATTCATTTAAAATGGAATTGTAAATGCCGTTTCATAAATTTCATAATAATTAGATGTGAAATGGCTACATTTGGTGAATTTAAATAGCCTTATTTCGTTCAATTGCTTGACCATTCGCGGAAAGAGATGACCGTAATGGCGTGTAATTTCCATACCAAATCACCAGAGACCGCCACCATTCATCTTTTTATTCTGTACAATGAGGAGATCTTGTCTTTCCCCGTCAAGTAATGAAGCAGGCGATCGTAGTGTTTGACACTATAACCGCTGTTTATTTTCTTCAATTATCAATATCATTTCCTCATCTTAACGCCCGAGTATTCCACAAAAAACGAGGGCTGATATTTTGTCGAGAGCTGAATGTAAATTGATTTTCGTACGTAGCGTGATTTATTAAGAAAAAAGGAATTCATTATCGTGAAGCACCGTAGCCGTTAATTACACACAAATCATGTCACTTCTTATCGGTAGATGGCTCTAGTAAGGCCCGTAACACAAATGGCGGGCCGCTAGCTATTACAGTGCGTGTCGCGATGAGTTACTAAAGAAAGATAGAAGATACTAACGACATTTATAGCTGTTAAATACATCATTCGCTAAGTTATGGCTATAATTGCAATTACAGGTGTAAAATTTAATTATACCAAGGTGTGTTAAACACATATATATCGGTAACAGGTGCAAGTACGTGGAAAAAATTGCCAGGTGAGAGAATAACAATGGAAATGTAAAACAGTGGTCTTTTTTTATTTTGTTTTTCATTTTTCGCCGTTTTAAATGTAACACAACAACATGTGTGATTAGACAAAACGGAAGATGTTATTGAATTAATTATTTTGAGTGGATGATAACACAAATGCATTATGAAAACATTTGATTAAGTAAATAACTGCTCATACATAATTCTAGATAGGCCTTTCTCCAACCATTTTATCGAATTTGATCTACGGAGTTCCGCAATGCAGAAAAAACTATGGTAAACATGGCTTCGTGCTGAGAGGAGAAAAACTGATAATAAGAAATTATATGATATGTCATAACATATGACATATAGCCAATTAGGGTACTTACTCCCTGGTCTATAGCTATGCTTGCTATCAGTTTATGATCTCACGGTTTTGACTACTTAATTCTAATGAAAACCCCATCTGCTTTGACACGACGCTTCATAAGGTAAAGTCTTTTACATCGAACACTTATTGGTGATTAGTGATTACACTCGAAACAATTCTACCTAGTTTTGGAGCTCAGCAGTGCTGAGACTTATTGTAAAAGCGTTTCGTATTGCAGGTGCATAATTGTCTCGATCTTTGTTTCATTAATGTATTAATTTGTATTGCTATACATGGGATTTCAACTGTATGCCAATGAATTTGTACCCACTACTACATTTAAGCAAAACTGAGGTTTTTAACTTAATTTTTGAATTATCGAATATACAATAAGTATCATAAAATACAACTTATTAGTACAATTTATGATGCATACATTTAGTCAATATTTATGAAATTCACATGAACAATATCTGAATTACCCTTACGTTGTCTCCCTCCCACAATGGGCAGACATCAATACTCCCAACTTCCTCCCCCAAAGTGACGGTGGTGGAAAGCAACTAGTGGGAGGCGAGGGGATGTTTTACGGGGTAGGAAGCATTGAAGAGTGAAACCAGATACCATCGTAGACCCATATATATCAGGTTACCGAAACCACATACTCTACTCCCCCTCACGTCGCGTAATGGTGTGCTTTTAGAAAATGTGATTTCACACGAAAATGACTAAAACAATATTGTTCTTACCATCGTTACTTAGTAGAAAATTACTTTAAATATTATGCACAACATGCTTGTTAAAAAGACCATATTTGGCGAACAAATTTCTTTAAAGGGCCGATTATACTAAAGTACGCTGTGGGTTGCTGTAGGACGCTGTAGGTTGCCAGCTCGCGGAGCCGAAATAGAAACAACGTTGTTAGATGGTATAGTTCATGCTCGCTACGCTATTGACATTTTCCTCTTTTACGCTGTCACAGTCCAATTCTATTTCCTATTTTTTACGCTACCGAAGGAGTACTAAGCCCTCTGTGTTTGAATTTTTAGAGTACAGAGAGAACAAAACACAAATGAAACCAAAGAAAANAATCCGATCCGGATTATATTTGGATCGGATCGAAAGTTTGGAGCGATTCGACACCCTGTTTATAACAATTCGTTGTCAGCAAAACTTGCAAACGCATTTTAAAGTCCCCTTTTCCACTGTAGAAACTTTTTCATTTTTGGTGTCGGCTATTGATATTTAGCAGCTGACTGAATTTACAAACCCACTAATATTTCCCCACCTTTAACTGTAAAGAAGCTCTTAAGGTATAAATAAATGATAAATAACTAAGTAATGAGATGTAAGACTCAGCAAAGATGACTTTGATAGGCTATATCCCAGACGGCGTTTCCACTATCGGATCGTTATGTAGCAGCTCGACCAATAAGGATAAATCACAATATATCGATCAGTGTTGGCCACTGATTGTGGGCGGCAAAATGGATTTTCCCCCAAAACAGTCTTTATTTTTTAGCGTCAGTGAAGAGCAACTTCACAGAGTTTCATGTCATCAGAAGTCCACGTAGCTGTGGTGAACGTGTACTATTGTACCTATACTACAGTATACAGGGTGCATAGGAAAGCCCCTTTATCCTGGAATAGCTCGCCAACGGAGAGAGCTACAGCTTTGCAACTTATATAATGGTATAATAAAGTGACTACGCCCGATCCGATGCTACCAATAGAAGCGCCTCTAGNTTTCGTATATCGTTGGTCAGCTGTTTTTGTTAAATGACGCTGCAGAAGAGAGGCGAGTATAAACACAGGTCTTGTGGGCTCCGTTCGGTAGCGTATCGGTTGCGCTCGATAGCGTCGTCCGATTGGTAGCGTAATTCAGTATAACCGGCTCTTTACTATTAAATAAAATACGAAGTGTTAAATGCTTAAATCATTATCCGAAAAGTCAGTAGGCCTACTAGGCTGGTCACTAGACGTTTCCCGAGTTTGTTAAAAAAAATTTGATTTATCAAGTTGTTTTCAAGTGCGGAAAAATACGCTTCATTAGTATTATAGTACATACTACATAACACGTTACAGTTATAACTAAATTATTGAAGTCAGGTCTGTTCGATAGCGACTTGGAACCATTCATTTCCAAAATCGCTTTTTTAATATTGTTGACGGGAAACAATTTGACACCATGCAAAGTCTAACCACGTAAGGTCTAAAATGCCCGGACTAAAATGAGACTTGACCTGAGAGGCTGGAGGCAGACTTGCCTATTCCGCAAAATTTACTGATCCACAATGGTGTTTCAAGGTTTAATGCCCCTTCTACAGAGGCGACGTAAGCAGAAGCGGAATCCCAGTAGCTGGCTACCCAACATTCAACTTCCGGTTTATAGGCAGACGCAAGAAGAAGCAGAAGCGAAGAAACGGAGTTCATCTCCCAACTTTTTGCGTTTCCACTGGGGCAGTCAGCCAATCAGTGATCGTTAATAACAAGAGAGCAGCGTGCAGCGGGATCTGACAGCCACCATAAGGTTTATCCCCAACCACAGCGACATTATCGGCCGTGCGGCCGATTTTTGTGTGGTTAATGACATCATATGACTTAATTTGTCTGGCTGATTCTACCACAGATTTCGCTGCGTTGTTGTCTTCTGTTTTCTTATTTATTTGTTGTGTACGCCGAGATTTTCGTTTTTGTTGGTTCTTGAGAAAAATGCAAATACGCATGCCGCTGCACCATCCTAACCAGCAGTTCGACCATTTGAAGACTTGAGAGGCCGGCAGCCCGGCACCATTCTCATTAAGCGTGGTTTATGCTCCCTGCCACTGCAGGTCACTGCTGGTCGCAAGCTGGCGGAGCCGAAATAGAAACAACGTTGTTAGATGGTGTAGTCCATACTCGCTCCGCTATTGAACGTTTCTGCTTGCCGCTGTCCAATTCTATGTCCTATTTCCATTTCACAACCACCTCTCTCTTCCTGTTAAATATAAACAATCTTTTATTTCAATATCATATTATTGACTTTGACATCGAAATGATAGTTGGAACCAGTTGGGGCCAGCCGGTCGCATCGGCGACCCAAAAAGTTGAAGAAATCTCTTCTCAAGATGCCGGTCTGATGACGTACTTTTTGTGGCTTCTTGAAACTATGACGTGAACTGGATACGTACGTTGATTGGACACCTGAGTCAGGTGCATGCGGCCGATAATGTCGCTGTGGTTGGGGATCCATCTATACTTATGAAGCCAAAGGTTCAAGCGTCATAAATACCAACTCAAAGGTTCAAGCGCTATTTTCTGATTGGCTGAACAGAATCAGAATCGTAACCATCGGCTGGGTGACTGACTCTTATGTAGGGATTAGGATTCCGCTTGCGTCACCACTGTAGAATGGGTATAAAGCTTCACCCCACCCCCACCAACCCCAGCCCCAACCTCTCTCTCTACCTCGGTTTTACGGCGCTTATCAATACTTGGCTTGTGCGCGCCTAGTTTCACCCAATGAGAAAAGAGGAGATGTTATTTTTCGGCGTTGTTGTTTTGTTCGAACATAATTGAAGCTGATTGGCCAGACTTAAGCTGACTTGCCCTAAGAGGTGGCAGATGACCACCACCGAAAAGTCAGGCTGTCCTCTCACGAAAGACTCAAGTCCACTAAAGTCTTCCCAAAGTCTCATTGTTGTCCGGGGATAACAACGTAACACCTAATCACGCAAGGTCTAGCCACCTAAAGTCTAATCGTTGTAACGCTTAAAATTAGGCCTTTACTTGTTATTTATTACGAGTTAAGTCTTGCGTGGTTGGGTCTTACGTGATTAGGTCTTACGTGGTTAGGTCTTATGCAATTTTCTCTTCCTTTGTGGGCATCCCTTCAACAAGACCATTATTAATTCCAAGGTCTTGCAAATTATTATGTAGTATAATCCGTGATATCTTTTGGATCTGGTTTATTTTTTGATGCTACTACTCATTTAATGACACGGCCCATTTGCCACATTCTACCTTGGTACGGCAAGGTACAAAACCACTGAAGATAATGTAATTACATAGCTTTATTCTGTCAGTAACATAATTATTGATCTCCGCGGTATTTTTAGACTTTCTCAAAGCCCAGAGAAAGAAACAGCAATTCTATAAATGCAGAATACACGGCATGTTGCGTGCCTTTTGGTTTACTGAGTTCGACATGAACGGAACCAAATCCATTATGAAAACATCTTCTTTATTCATTGGTGTTGCTCTGATTAAGCCACGTCTCTGATTGGTCGTGCCAGCACACGAAACAATCCAGTTTGTGCTTCTACTCCTTCTCGAGTTATCATCCAATTTGGACGACGAACTCAGAAGCTATTACTGAATCCACTGTATTGGAACAGAATACAAAGAAAAATGTCGACATAATGAACTGCAATTTCTAATGGCTTCTATGCAAAGTTCTCGGGGATATATGCAAATAGAGGACGTTGGGAAGCCCGACAAATGAAATGAGAACAAGCGTTTTCGCTTATCAAGATGATCGCTCATAAAAATCAGCAGCTTTATTCATAGAGCTCGGAAACAAAGAAATTGCTTTCCGTAACAAAGAGCAATTTGGTTTCATTGTGAATATAATTAGCGCCCATGAAACTCTAATGATAATTATTATTATAGAATATAGAACTTATATTATGGAAAGCGCCGTATCTTCCCAGTGTTGTGACAAGTACTCTCTACGAATGAAATCCGCTAGGGGCGCTGGTAACGGAAGTGCCTCTAAGCTTGTTCAGTTGAACCCATGTGTAACAAACGGCGGAATAAACAATTTATTTTAATTAGGTCGAGTTTATTTATTTGTGGGTTGGAAAAAAATCGCAGCATGCGAATGCTAAATTATATTAGTAGGTTATTTATATCAGACTGATTTTTATTACATCTTTTAGAAAATCTTAAATTTAAAGTAAAGGTATATTTAGTCGGTTCTTATTTTCATTATGTATTTAATTTTTAAGTGAAAACATTATGGTAGATAGGCCTACGCTTGAACGTATTAATTTTATTCAGAAATAACATTTGAACACTTTTTAATTGTTTGATATAAAATAATGTTCTATACAGGGTGTTCAAAAACTTCGGTTGGAAAATGTGTGGAGTGGTAGTAGACGTCAAAATAAGCAAAAAAAAAACAGACAACCTAGGGCCTAAACCCCACCGTTATAGAACTAGAGTCCTTGACATTTGACCAATCACGGGACAATGTGCGAAAGTTTCTATGTTCGGCACCGCATTTAATGCATTTTATTTGCCAGACTCCTGCGCATATCAAAATTACACCTAAATGAGAGATCGTAGATCGGCGAGTTAGATTTGGCACCGTTGCCTCTGTTGGCGTGGGGAGGTGCCGAACGTTCAAACTTTCGCGCGTTGTCCCGTGATTGGTCAAATGTGAAGGNCTCTAATTCTATAATGGTGAAATTTAGGACCTAGGTTGTCTGGACCTTTTTTGCTTATTTTGATGTTCCCTACCACTCCACAAATTTTCCGACCAAAGTTTTTGAACATCCTGTATAAATATCCGTGTTTTAATTCCCTTTACATTAAATCACGCAACGAACTGTTCACAAACGAACGTTTTGGTGTGACTTTGTTCTGATTTGCTCCGGAAAACATAGATTTATTGGTAGCAGTTGTGACTGTGACCATCATGTGAGGGCTACTAATTATAAATTGTTACTAAAAACCTAATCTGGATATTTTTATCTTAATGACAATTAATTCTAGTTTCGGAAGGGTTTACTAAAATCATAGTTAGGCGAGACGTGTCCATGGTGACAGAACCCACATTTTGAGGTGTCATTGTATTTCGACCACATTGTTATCGCCACCAAGTTTGTTACAATTATTGGAAGAATATATTTCAACCTTCCGAGATTCGTCATAGCTAAGTCATTGAACTTATTAGCAACCCCACTCCACTCCCAAAAACTTAATTTAAATAAATACGCTCACGGGTTTAAACCCCGGGGTCTACTCCTAGCCGTGAGTTTAAGAGTCAGCATTGTTCAACTCCGAAACTAGGTAGAAATGTCTCGAGTGTAATCACAAAAACTTTATTTAGTTAGTTCTGGTTAAAGTAAATGAAATCGGCTAAACAAGCCCAGCAGAACATACCTTGTACCACATAACAGTTATAATTAAATCGCTAAAGTCAAGACTATATTGATAGGAAATTGGTTCCTAAGAGTTAGTAATCAATTTCCTATCAATATAGTCTTGATTTTAGCGATTTAATTATAACTGTTATATGGTACAAGGCATGTTATGTACGGCTTGTCTAACCGATTTCACCTTACTTTAACCAGAACTAACTAAATAAAGTTTTTGTGATTACACTCGAGACAATTGTACCTAGTTTTGGAGCCCAGGATTGCTGAGTCTTAACCCCTTCCCTGATCATTTTTTTTTACAAATACAACTGGAAAATTACAAGCGATGCAGTTTCTGCCATCTAGCGGCAAGGCGGGGATCTCCTTGCACAAACTAAACAATGAGTTGCGGAGACATTCAGATGCATTGAAAACAGAGTTGGACGTGGACGTCATGTCAAAATCAGGGAAGGGGTTAAACGATATATCTACCAGTTTTCATGTGAACCCCACCATAATAAGGTATGAGCATAGGCGTCTTCCGGGATGGACGTTAATAATGGAGTTTCATCGATAAATGTCCACCACCGGCTATGTATTGAGGGAGTGGCAAAACTGAATCCTTTGGGATCGTTGTTGCCACACGTATGGGGTCTCCGTTAGACCTAAGAGCTAGAAATATGGGAGCCTAAGCGCATATCAATCAAAATAAACAAATGCGTGTGGACTACATTAAACGTTTTGTCAGAGATATATCTTCTGCGTTGTGAAATGAGTTCTCTTGTAACATGGCTACAACCATCTTCTCGTGTCTCGTACAAATTCTGCCTTATAGAAGGCTACTGAAAGCAGTTCCATGTACACTAACAAGATGATGGTTCAGAGGGTGTGTACACGGAAGCAATAAAAAAAGAGCAGAAAAGAATTTCGTGATCATGCTGGGACGCCCACTTCTCGGCCATTTCTTGTGTTGCTGCCATGATAAGCTTCCTGTGAAGCAAGTCTGAACTCAAGGATGGCTACGAAACACGCACGTGATCCATCAGACGCTAGACGAGATGACGTCAGTTTTTTTATTTTTTTATCCTCCCTCTTAACACCGTAAGGTGTACAAAATATCACACATATGAGGGTAATTAATTTCAACAATCNTACACAGAGTCTATAATAATACGAATTATTGTATAGACTCTTTGGTTTCTTATATCGTTGGTCAGCTGTTTTTACGCTGCATGAGAGAGGCGAGGATAAACACAGGTCTTGTGGACTCCGTTCGGTAGCGTATCGGTTGCGCTCGATAGCGTCGTCCGATTGGTAACGTAATTCAGTATAAATCGGCCTTAACGGAGATGTTAGGCGAGTTGGGCTGGGAATCTCTTAATGTGAAGCGTGAAAAAAGCAGAATTAAGAGGTTGGAGCAACTAAACTCCACTCTCTTAATGTGAAGCGTGAAAAAAGCAGAATTAAGAGGTTGGAGCAACTAAACTCCACTCAGTCGCAGTTTAATGTAAGCAAGGTTTTAAAACCTGCAACATAAACTCCTCAAAAAAAGTTTTGCATNGCACCCCCTGCCAAGTACCTTACCGGTTGATTGCAGGGTATGATGTAGATGTAGAATAGACTACTCTTGAAGCGTTTTCCGCGGAATGATTTCTTCAGTTCTGGGAACAAGTCAAAGTCTGGTTGGTGTGCTCATGTCAGAGCAATATGGAGTGACATTCATACTTTTCCAAAACGTCCGATGCTGTAGTACGTGAAGCATGAGGAGGCGCGTTATCGTGAAAATTGAGAACACCGGACAGACCTGACCAGATTCATTTTATTCTTCCATTTTAAGACTCTGAAGAACTTACCCTATACGAATGCTCAAGCAGCATTTTCAACTGGCTCACAAATGACGCGAGAATTAGGACATTGGATCATCCTACTAGCCACACATGCACAGTGTGCAGGACTTTTGAAATGACCCACGTACCTATACCAGCGGTAATGGCGCCTCTGACGTCATCACAACGTAAAACACCCCATCAACATAATACTTATCCAAAATCTAATAATACATCTGGGGTGGCCTGAAAGAAAAATCCTATGTGTAAAAATATACTTAAGGCTGAGAGACCCCTAAACTTCTCGTAGTTTTATATAATGACAAAGTTAGTGCACACGGCTAGGATTCTATTTTGTGAAGCCGTAGGAATTTAAATTATGCCCCTAGACTGTAAAATGT
>KZ877980.1:2892-14223 GCA_003456935.1 Machilis hrabei
TTTTTTTTTTTTTTTTTTTTATCAATTTGAACCTGAATACGAAGGAGATTTAGGAGAAGTTAATGATCATGAATCGAGCACGAAGGGCAGGAACCCTTAATTGGTGTCAGTGTGAAAATTGTGCAGTTATGGCTANGGACTGTGAAAGTGTGTGTTGCAATGAATCGGAGAGTGTGAAGCAAGTTAAGAAAAATTATAAATGTGTGACATTAAATCATTTTTTTGACAAATTGATTTTGGGTAGAGAAGTACTCAATATTACAAGACATCAAATGGTAATGAAAACTACAAGCTGCAAAAAGAAGAAAAGTTTGAGTGTTGCAGTACCAGAAAACAATTTATNGCAGTACCTAGCCTATATGCAGTTTACTGCTTGGATAAATTCATGGGTTTCGATAGGCATAGGTAACAGGATAGTCATTCCGTCTTACACTGTTCAAAAGATACGAGACACGTTTCCAGAAAGTGACGGCAATTACGTAGGTTTTCGAGAACGGGGACCTACAGATACACAAAACTGGCCAGCTTAATGTAAGTTTTAGAAACCTTATATACCCATATATATAATTGGAGAAAATTACTAAGGTTTTGTTAATTAAAACCATGTTACATGCTAACTTATTTTATCAAAATGTACGTGATGCTAAAGTGTTGTTTGTACATGAAACCGGCAAAGATTTAATGTGTAATCACTAGGAGATACAAAAGATCTGAATATTTCAGTCACCATTTCACACTGTGCTCCTTCTGATATACAACAAATAGTCAGTCGAATCACTGTCTACTAGACCCACTGGTAAGTCCATCCCAGGAATTTGAGAAGTGGCAGATGTTTGAACAATGTTACTTAATATTTCGGATACTATAGCTTTCCTTTCCTTCATAACGCGCGTTTCTAGATTTTTAGACAAGCTATTTTCTGTCTGTTCTTTAACAGTTGGTATTGCTCCCGCTTTGAGCCGCTGGTAACATTTCGTTTCAGGCATTAATTTTTTCTTCATTATATCGGACTCATTTAAATCTGATTCCAAAAACGTGTCGAACACATCATAGCGTTTTTACTGGGCACAAAATTCTTCCTTGGGCAATATTTAGTCCATACTGAATATCTATTTGGCGATTTATCACGATTCGGAAATCTGTGAAAATGTATACCTTTATTACATTTGTCAGTTCCGTTTGAACATCCAAATATAGGACATTGAGGTATTTCGACACCTTAAATCACACAAACACACACACGTGAGGCTCACATCTATGTACACTTAAAAGTTTGTATGGAAATAACTATAACAACAATACAAAAAAGTTTGAAACAATTGAAGCGGTAACTCGCCTCCAACTGATGAGTTTGGTGCCTTCACGAGGACAAAGCGCGACAGGTCCGGCTCAATGACGTCACGCAGTATTCGAAAAACGCGGAAAACAGCTCTATTTGTGTGAATTGAAAACTATTCATAACGCGATCAATCATATAATCGCCCGATAAATCGAATTATGATCAGTTGTATGTTTCTGTTGTGAACTCCTTTAAGATCATCAAGGTCTTGTTTCTAATTTACTTGATCCTGAGCAATACTGTCAATGTCCTTTCGGATTTGAACTTGCTGGTGTTCCAGCCTACCTATTTCGTTAGTAATGTCTGCCCTGAGTGCATATAATTCCCCTTTACAATCTGCTCATTTGTCATCAATTCTGGCGAACATTTCACCCTTTATCTCATCCTTTAAATCACCCATGCTGGTGGCAAGCATTTGCTGTATGCATGCCAGCATTCTATTTTGGCCATTAGCATCAGGGCTACTGGATGTACCGGGTACACTATTCCCAGTCAACTCGTTCTAAACCTTTACTCTACCCACTTGGTCATTCTTGGTGCCTGCAGTATCAAGCTCTGTACTGCATTGTTGGTCAGGTCTTATATCTACCTCAGTTATCCCAGACGCTTCACTAAAAACCTCATGTACATCACTTCCTGTTGTACTCCTCTCGTCTGAGCTTTTATTTTTTTAAATGGTTTTCTGACATGGTTCCTTTTCCCACAGTTTTGCCTGATCTCAACAGCATTTACCAGTCCTGCACTCTCTTTCAGGTCCGCACACTTCTAGAAAATTTCGGGCCCCACGTTGGGCGCCATCTATCACCTTCACGACCCTTTAAATTACCCTGTTCTCCTCTTCTGGTCATGTGTTATCTCTTCCTTGTTAATTTTTTTTAACACCCTGTCTTTGCAATGGTACACTAATTTTCTCTGAGGCCACACTAGAATAATATCTTTTCTTTGCAGGTACCATATTTACAAATTATTCGTCAAGCCAATTAGGCTGCTAAATAAACTCAACTCCAGTACATTTCACTCTATTTAAGAGGTTAAAACAAAAATGAACTTATATAAGCCATGTACTATCACTGCTGGTACATTCAGTACTGTTTTACAAACAGGGGTAAGAATAAGCCCATTATATGATGTTTACCACATTTTTATTAAAAATAAGTATATATTATATAAGAAACAAAATAAAAAGATTCTGGCACAGAGAGCAAATACGTTTTTTTTTTAATATCACCTGGTCAATACACTATTTGCCATCGCGAGGGTTGTTCACATTTTTCCTCATTATCCCCGCACAGGCGATTGAATGTTGTGTTTGGGTCAAAGCCAATAATCTCTCTCTCTTCTTGGATGCGAAACGAGAAAGTTGATTCGTGTGTGCCGATAAAATATCTGAAAAATGAAATATTCTAGAATTTATATTACTACCAAGTTAAAACACTGCGCAAAATCAATGGACCAAAGGTTTCAGCAGATTATCACAGCTTTATATAATTAGTACTTCACAGAGTAGAAACAAATCCTGTTGAATTTAGCACACTGGTTTACAATGCTCAGCCATCGGCTTCCGAGATTTACGATTCACAAGTTTTTAACAAGAAACATGTATTTTTATACAGAGTTTAACTAAAAACAACGTTTTAAAATATTTTGACGCTGACTTAAGTTTCTAAAACTGTTAACACTGATAAATTGTACTAAAAATTACAAAATGGGCATATCCAGTCAATAAATCACACATTTAGTTTACCTGAAGCATCTCTTCAAAAAATATGTAGAAAATAAGAAATTATACAAAAGGATGGTTTTCGTCTGCACTAGATGCACTGTAAGGATAAAACCATTTTTTTAAAACTTCCACTGTAATGTATCTATAATGGTTTCTTGATCATTCAAGTTAAATGATAGATTATTAATAGCATACAAACATATAATTGTAAAATGGAGTAAAATAATTGGTATTTCAATTTTAACCATTAGGCCTATATTTCAAGAATATCAAATTGTCTTCATCAGATAATGCATGTTAAGAGCCACAAATATAAAACACTGTAGTGTGTATGGAGGCTTCTTCAATCTTGTTTAATGATGGTTGAATTTTGATAATTGAGAAGGCTTCTTTGAGAAGACATTTGGAGGTTTTGGGTTCCTGATAAATGATTTCTGCTTCAGACAAGGCAATGTTGCAGTGGTTCTGTTTTTTCAGGTTTATTGTCTTTTATTGAGCCTTTATGTTTTGTAATTGTGATTTTTTTAAAGTTAGGATGTTTAAAATCCTACACTGGACTAACATTCCAACCATTAAAAAATCATATTTATGAACATAAATACTCAATAAAATACAATAAACCTGAAAAAGTTCACTAGCTGAAGATACAATCACAGAAAACTACTACAACATCACCTGGTCTGAAGCAGAANTCATTCATTACTCAGGAATCCAACACCTCCAAATGTGTTTTCAAGGAAGCCTCCTCAATTCTCAGGATTAAACAAGAAAGAAGGCTCTGTCATTCCAAAGATTTATTACTTTAGTTTATTTATTGTTTTAGATCAATACTCATTTATAATCTTCATTAGCAAAACTCCAACATGTAGATGGCTTTTATATTTTCAACTGCCCATGATTACAGACTGGTACAGTTCAATTTTATTGTATTTGTGATTTTAACGTGCATTATCTAATGAAGAAAATTTTATATTATACGAGAGGTAGTCAAATGAAAACGTGCCGACGGTTGCAGTGGAGAGGCCTGGTTTGTGTATGTATAATAGAGGGCAGCATGTTGTTGGTTGATGTAGGAGTCATCGTGCAAATGTGTAACGTTACCACCCGGTCACGTGATGTTAAGTAGGGGATGCATATAAAGAGGCCCGTCTGTCGTGCTTTCGTCCAGTATACGGTAATAACGTAGTCATGGCGTTTCAGTTGGAAAATTTCACTGTGGAACAACAGGAGCGTGTGATAATATTCCTAACTACAGAAGGCAACACACCTATTGCAATTTTCCAACATTTNTGGTCAAACTGTGTTTCACACAAAACTGTGAAAAACTGCGAGACAAATGGTCTTCTCAATAAATTCGGTTCGGAAGTACTGGAACATCCAACCTATAGCCCAGACCTATCTCTGTGCAATTTCCATTTGTTTGGCCCCCTAAAAAAAACACCTGAAGGGTTGTAGGTCCGCTTTGGACAATGACGTCAAAGACACTGTGACGGATTGGTTGCTGTCACAGCCCAAGAACTTTTATCAACAGGGCAAACATCGCCTTCCTCAACAATGGGATAGCGGCCTTCAAGCTCATGGCGCTTTCTTTAAGTAAGAACAATACTTCAACAATTACACCTCTCGGCACCTTTTCATTTGACTACCCCTCATAGAAAAGTAATGTTTAAATAAAAATTATATTGCAGTGTTTTATAATTATATAATCATATATATTAATACACAACGACTGTAGTGTGTATTAAAACATATTCAGTCACACAAAAATCCATATATTGCAGATATTATTACAGGCCCAATTATGCAATGCTGGTTTAACATATATTTGGTATCTACAATGCTAGCTGAAATATTTGTGTGCTCTTTTTTAAAAGGACAACCACATAGTCATGCTGAATAGCTGTTATTATTAACACCAAGAGCAGTTGGGTAATTTTAGTAAACTTTGTATGTACCTTATACTTGTGTTCAGTACATTACTGTATGCTGCTGTAGCAACATTATGGAAGGAAGAAGGGTCAGAGGATACTTCATGTTTAATAATAAGTCATGTTTACTTAGCTGGCAAATGATCAGACGATGATGGCCACTCTTTCCCTTAATGATTGTTATAAATACAAAAATACTATATCTAGTTTATATGTACAAAAATATATATATATACATATTCAATATATTGAGTACAACCATGGGAAGACCCTTTCATAAACATACCTTGCACGGGAACAGATGATTTGATCAATAATTGCCACACCTCCATCTTTGTATTTCCACTTCACATCATGAGCTGGTTCAAACTGGACAACCTTATATCCATCCATGTATTTTTTGAACTCGCTCACTTCTGCAATTATATTGAAACAAAGTCTAAATTACATTATGCACATTCAGCATTAGTTCTTCACTTATATGTATTGGCGTTTTGCTACTTCTAAGACAGGCACGACCGGTACAACTAGCACATTCTAATTTCTAGCAATACGTGAACGTTATTTATGTACACGTATTGCCAGAAATTGTACCGGTTGTGCCTGCCTTAGAAGTGACAAAACGCCAATACATATACCAGTATAACTATTGGCAAAACCACCAAAATTTTCTCTTCTTATTTTCATATTTGCTAGAGGTAAGTGCATAAGAGTTACGGCAGTAAAGGGTCCAGTTGCAACAAACATGGTGGTGCTTTAGGTTTCACAAACGTTGTGTAAGTATTAAATCTTTTAGTTATTAGGTACACTGTAGTTTACGTATAACTAGTCAGGAAAACACTTTGGGATAGCCTGGGAAGTACTAACATAGAAATAGGGCCAATGTTATTGGTTGTTTTTGTTGATGCCTGTAAGATCTTGTAAAATCCAATAATCGCCCTACACTTCACTGTGCACAGGTATGAAATGTTGAACTCCAAGGGTAAAATAGTATCACAACCCTAACAGAAATAACGTCACATTAAATCCATAGTACTAGCACTTCTTGAGGCATTGAACTTCCAAGTGTAAACCAACAGTAACAGATACTTAAAAGTATTCCAAGGGTAGAACAATAATGTCCTCTTTATACAATGAAATTGAAAGAGCCCCAAAAAATGAACTGACTAGTACCTCAATTGATAAAACTGATGCATTGCCCTTCACATCTTTTTAAAAAATCTGATGCATTTTTTAAGACATTGCAAAAATAACTGCAACTTTAGCATGTGCTCTAAATCTAAACACGGTTACTCAAAATATTCTTAACTTAGATTTTTAGATAGCTTCACTATTTATAGTTAGATTAAGAATCTCGTGCAGCACCACTTTGTTTAGATGGGATAGTATGGATGCTTTAATTAAAAGAGAAAAAAAAACTAGTGTAAAAGTTTGGTCTGGGCAAAGGCCAGTGTTAGGATAGCCAATAAAACACCTAAGAAATAATAAAAAAAAGGTTAATGTTTGCATTATTCGACAGTTTATACATTCACAGAATGAAGCGTTTCTGCACCGTGGCTCACCGGATATGGCATTTTTGTTAATAGTATATTTAAGATTGTGAGGATGGTGCAGAACCACTCAATGGACATCTAAAAATAATACTTATAAGAGCTACAACGGTACTTCATTTACATGTAATACCGTTATTTAACTTATTTTTGGTTCCAATTTTTAAAAACAAAAAGCCACACTGTTGTAACATTTTTGGCAATCTCAGTTATTCCAATATTGATTTTCATGAAGTATTAAGCTGTAGGAAAATACGTACAACCTCAA
The DNA here is from genome assembly GCA_003456935.1 of Machilis hrabei. NCBI lineage: Eukaryota > Metazoa > Arthropoda > Insecta > Archaeognatha > Machilidae > Machilis > Machilis hrabei. The sequence goes on from KZ877980.1 coordinate 9,701, forward strand.
ATATGTATTACTTACTGTCATACAAAAATTAAATTGAAATTTACATCTTCAGGCAATCATTTAGATAAAAGATGTTGTAATTTTAGTGACAAATTATATTTCTCTCATTGGACATTTCAAACCCATTCTCCGGCAATGACAATTACTTGCACCTTACACCACTTAACCAGACAAAATTATGTCCTTGATGTCTGCTGTTAACATCATGAGCTGGAGAATGGGTTTGATCTCCAATGAGAGAAATATAATTTCTCACTAAAATTAAAACGTCTTTCAAATAAAAAAAAAATATTGATACCAGGTAGCAAACATACTGCGCAACTATTCATTAGTTATATTATATTAACACAATATAATTTTAATTTTCATGACTTTCATGCCTGCCCACTGCAAAATCTATATTTGATCAATTGCACGAGGGTGACTCGATAATTATCCACAATTTAATTATAACTCATTTTCCTGTTGGCAACAGTACTAGTTGCATGCACTATCTGTCAACACTGCAGTGCACATTTGACATTCTTTTCTCACTGTCATCATTGTCACGATGTTAACCATGACTGCTCTGCATTCTGNTTGCACCAAAGAAGAGCAGCGAGCAGTAATCTCGTATTTGTGGTCTGAAGGTGTACCTAGGCTGCAATCTATAAAAGGATTTAAGTACAATGTAAATTACAACCAACAATAAGAACCACTCACCTTCCTCTGGAGCATCTGTGGCTACAAAGACCTGATCTAGTCCAAGCTCTTCTAATATAAGTTTAGTCTGGACAGCTGCTCCTAAAATACTTGGTACATACTTTGGACGCCCCCGAATAAAATCCCTTCGACGAAGGTGAATGCAGAGGTAAGACCCTCCTTTAACATCTAGTGGATTACGTTTCTGAAAGCACATTAACAACTTATTACAGCATTTATTCACATTTAATAACCCAACATAAAGACATATTAGCTCCACTATCACTTCCAACTTCTCTTTCAGCTGATTCTCAAACTTTGACAAGTTTAATCCATTCATTTTTACAAGCCAGTTTTATGAAAACATATATCTGCTCATTTGTTTTCCTGATTTAAAGAACATTCTCTGTGGTAATGAGATTAAGTACCAAGTAATTTCTCATTATTTTTCAATCTTGATGTAATACAAGAAGCAGTTACGGGTTTAGTTGTTTCTAAAACACATACGATATATTCTTGAGTATTTACTAACATCAAATAAATGTCCCCCTATTGTTGTAAAGTAAAATTATTCATCTAATATCACTGCATAACTTCCCATTTACATTTAGCAAACCTTGGCAGCTTATAACAAAATCACATTATCTCTCCTACAACTATTTTTGTCAGGTTTTCAAGGTCAGTTACCCCTAGAATTTTATCTTCATACATTTTATTCTCCATATGTTATTCTAAAATAAAATCTGACCATCATTAATGTTTGCATACACTTTATAGACAGGGTTGTCCACATAAAGTGTAACGAATTTGTATCGCGAAAACAAAGCAGTATGGAAGAAAACGTGTTGACAAATATTGTTAGGTTTGAAGGGGGACATATTGTAGCTGGAGAGTAGGTTCCACAGGTCCTGGGTTCGATCCCCGCTGAGGGAGACAAATTTTCTCAGTAAAAATTGAAACATCCTTAATTAAATAATTATCTGAGAATGAAATTTCAATTTAATTATTGTTATTGTTTTGGGGAATGTTTTCGAGGTTAATTGAAGGTCATCTTTGGTTTTTTAAATAGAAACACATATTTTTGTTGAACGCATTTGATCCTACGCTTAAAAACAAACAACTTTTGTACCAAAACATTTTATACTGTTTCAATTTACCAAGATAGCTTTAAGATAATGAAAACTAAAACTCGTAACTCGTAGCATAGAATACGATGCTTTACAATTGACGCTGGTTTTCTCCTGAATAGGGAGGTGATTGGGGTCCCTTACAACCTTCCTTCCATCCTCCATTGTATTTATTATAATTGTAATATTGTCAAGTACAAAACAACGTTAAGAGTTTTAGTTTTCTCTATCTTAAAGCTATCTTGGTAAACTGAAACAGTATAAAAATGTTTTTGGTACAAAAGTTGTTTGTTTTTATGCGTAGGATCAGATGCATTCAACAAAAATATATGTTTCTACTTAAAAACACAAAGGTAACCTTTAATTAACCTTGAAAACGTTCACCCAAACAATAACTGCTACAATAAGTCCCTCTTCAAACCTAACAATATTTGTCTACAGGTTTTCTTTCATACTGCTTTGTTTTTGCGATAAAAATTCGTTACGCTTTATGTGGATAACCCTGTATATAAACAATTCAGTTTGTGTTCCATTAGTTTTCTCAAAATTAATATCACTGCTTATTTTAACACTCCCAGATTTTTTGTTTAAAATTTGGGGTAAAATCAAGGAGAAATCATGCAAGTATGTAGAGGGAGTCTCTACTAAATTTGTAAAATTATAAATTTACGAACTGATTTTAATTTTGGTACACAAAGGGAAATATTTATGTAAACTACTGTTTTAAGACAGAAATGAAAAAAAAAACTATTGTTTATACAAAAGACAATGAGATACTAACCCATTCACCCTTTTCAACAAGCCACACTTGTTGTGGCCCTTGTATGCCAAAATGCTTCACCACGAATTCAACTCGTGGCCGTGTTGCCAATGTGTTATTCTGCATTTGAGCAACATGCGAAACAAAAATTAGTGTTGATTTTTTCACAACTTTCACAACCCTGAAATAGCCTATTGGTTTATGGTCATGTTGTGTCGTTATGGACAGTAAATTATTTAATATTATATTCATGATGAAACAGAACAGACCAGCAACCAAGCAGACTGCTTGATTTTCATAAAGCTGAGATAAGACGAGACAACTGTGGTAATTATTACATGGACATAAGTTTTGTAGTAAAAATCTATTATAATAAAAGCAAACCAAAAAAATCCACAAATGTACATAGAAAATTGCATAAGGAAGCAACCCTATTTTCAAAACAGCTCTGACAAAGAAATTAAAAGGTACACGCACCCTTTTCTTTTTGAGAAGGAAAAATAATGCTAAATGCTTTGGTTAACCTTTTACCTNTTCATGTTCCCAGTTGTCAGGTAGACTGGTAACTTCTCCCTGATCAGTAGAGTTGAAGTGCACTTTCCTAAAATCGTCTGCTATCGCTTTTAATGGCAATGCAAACCTCATACTTCTTCGAGCTTGCCAGTACAAACGATCCCCAAAGTTATCATGAAGTCCAACCTCAGCTCTATCTACCATCACTGTCCTAAAAGAAAAATAGCATTCTCAAATCAACAAATTAATAATTGTAGTGCCAAAACACAGTGACGTAGTGTTACACTTAGAAATTTTAAAATGCTCATTTATCTTCTGTTGTATCAATATGTGCCTTAACTCTAGTAAATGTTGCCATTCTTTGTTTATTTTAACTTCTCCCAAGAGTTGAATGACCACATCGTTGCTTCTTGCCAAGGTAAAAAAGCATCCTTAGTTGCTATTTATTACATTCTCTACTAATTCACAAATTGACTTTCAAGGTAAAAAGTTATTCTTTACCTTCAACATCCACTGTATTCCATTTCATGTGTTATCTTTTGTCGTCAAATAGCCAATCACATGGGTTTTTTTTCAGGCAGTGTGCAATCTTTTAATATTCTCTTTCTACTCACGCTTTATTCGGATTCTTGTCCACCTACAATTAAACCCTAACAAAGGCAGAAAACTCTACCTTCCAATAACTGTTCAATAGTTTGTCTAAATTCTGTCATGAGTCAAGAAAAAGGGAAATCAACAACGTACTTTAAATTTTCCAAACAAATCAGTGATCATCAGTCATTAAATGGGACTCTGTTGTTTCACTTACATACTGAATTTACCACTTCAGAAACTTGGGGAATCTCGAGTAGAAGCTTAAACATTCATTAGTCTTAAATACAAATAAACATCTTATAACTTACCATATGAAATACGTAAATAGATCTCCAGTTTTCTCAGTAACAGATCATTCTTATTACTTTTGGATGGGATTGGTTTTCCTTAGCACCGTGGTAATGTAAATAGTGGATGGTGCTCTGTTCCAACACCTTCTCAATAAATGTTGATTCCACAGACTAGGTTCTGTCCCTAAAACTTCTACCACCTGCTTCATATCACTACAAATGCCATTTCAGGCTTTACCAATGAATACCACTTAACAATCCAGTTTATCATTAAATGTAATCCTTTTCAACCAGATCTTTGCAGTTTGCATTTCACTCATGGATCTTGTATAAAAACTATCTTCAACAAATTCCAAACTGGACCCAAACAATCAGGTTGATTTTAATTCCTTCCAAGCTCATCCTAGCATTTTTTTTTTTTTTTTCAAATGAAGTTAGCTACTACAATGTTCCTGGCCTTGTTCTTTGGAACAACGCAATATCTAATAGTGATTCTCCGTTTCTACCATGCATAGCATTCTCTCCAACCTTTCCTAGCATAACTATATCTCTGCTGTA
>KZ877982.1:8532-20663 GCA_003456935.1 Machilis hrabei
TTCTAAAGAAAACAACGTCTGATTTGAATTAGAACTCAGATTACGCACTTAATACACTATAGTTTTTAACACATCACGCACCAACGTGTAAAGTGAAGAATGTTGAAGTGAGCTATAGTTCTACTTTTTCCATTTCGATCTTTGTTTGGTAATAGTGACCCAAAATGCACCTGAAATAGTAGTTTCCCGCGCTCTGACTGAAGCCGACTCTTAAACACCACATATTTCACTTTGAGCTAACTGATAAAATAGAAATTGTTTCTACAGAAGAATCAAAAGTTTTACATATCGATTTGTAGTTAGTGAAAAGTTTTTTAATAACAGTTTTCACGCGATCTTTTGCTATGAAAGAATCATATGGATACTGAAATTGATCAATCTTGTAATTACACGATAATTCAGTTCTCTTACAGAACTAACCGACTCATTTTTTATATTGGATGAGGCAAAATAAATGTTCATCAATATTATCTAAAAAAAACTAGGTAAAATATTGAATTTCTGTATTCGTTGAGTTGGCCACATGGATAGCGAAAATAGGTGTATCTAAAGGTCGTCGTTAGAGTGTCGACGTCAACGAAACGGTATGTTAAATGGAATACAATGCGCTAAAACATATAAATCATTACATTATTAATGACAAATTCACATTACAAATTATTTAATTACTAGCCGCGACTTTATTGGTGATTTATTTGTACGTTTCACCTGAACTCCAGTTTAAGGAAAACTAATTTGTAATTTTTAACGTATTCTATTCCATTTTACATACGGTTTCGATAGGTGTGCAGTATTACACAATGCAATTTATGCTAACATTGTTGACGTCGTTTGTTGATCTCAATTTTGACTGCACTTTCCGTTATTGAGAATTAAATTTTAATACTATACACATTGTATTCCTTTTAACGTAAGATTTTCAGTGATGTATTANACGATGTATGTTCCCTAAAAAAAANTTTGATGTCGAGTCTCCGTTCACGTTGACACTGTAACGATGACATTTAGAGANACCTATGTCCCCATCCTTCTANCCAACTCTACGAACACAGAAATTCCATATTTTAATTAGTATTTGAGAAAATGTTGATGGTAAGTTATCTTGCCTCACCCTGTATGTCGCTAGTTGAAATAAATGGCCACGTAGGCTTAGGAATTTTTTAAATCCGCCTCCTCAATCTTCCGGCAATACCTAAAGTAAAGGTTTGGATCAAGTTAGATGCTCATATTTTGAAATCATCCACATCCATGAGCAGTATAAATGCAATTTTTTTTACTGGACTTAGATCATTGGAATTAGTCAATGGTTTACTTTTTTAGGTTAAGTGACCTTCAGTAATAAAACACTGTAATTATTGGGGAGTAAGCTCCATCAGAGCCACACGCAAAGGAGGGTTATTATTTATAAAAATTAATACTGCCTTAATTTTCTTTGTTTTAGAGAAAATAAGGCCACAATGGGCCCATTTAATAATAGAGTAATGCTGTATGCCCAGAGCAGCAGTATAGGAAGTGGCAGAGTCGCAAACAAGTAAAACCGTTAAGTGAAGGTATGGTAGCCCCAAAGTTAATCGCGAGCAAGGAGGCTCCAAAATCACAGTGAGTGCCTAAAGCAATGCCACGGCTAGTAAGTGTTGTAAAGACGAAAATAATATCATAAACTACGGTGAAAAAAAAGTGATATAAAGTGTAGTAAATGAGAAAGCAAAAGACTACGAACTTAAATGAAACACATCCATGACACAGGAATTACACATTGTTTCATATGTTTTTATTGTATTGCAGAGGTTCACNTGATTAGGTTGGAGATATCCTGCCTTGTGTCCGTAAATTTATGGTCAGATGACCCAGTTGNTGTCAGAGGTGGATGCCGCAACCAAACAATAGTAGAATCAGTCGCTCCAAAAATCTAAATACATAATTGCGTAAACTATTGTCAATTCATACAACAAGTTTCAAATAATGAATTGGGATAAAGTTTTGGGGTGTAAACAGTAATTACTGTTTACACTACACTTTTCCAAACCTCTTGGACGTCTGCAAGTAATAAAAGTAATTACTATATTACTCAAATGTATTTTGATATAATTTTAGTGTATATTGGAGAGTATTACATAGCTTTCAATTACTGTAGTATTCTTATATTTCAATTAGTGAACAAAAAACTAGCAAATTTGCTTTAATTATTCTTTTTTCAAATCTCTATTCTATCGAAGCTATTTTTAATTGAGATATAGCCTGATATTTGGCCATTGATGGATCACTATTCTTATGCTTGTATATTTACATCTGTTACACAGAAAATGAAATAAATCAAAGTCAGGTAGGTGTATCTTCTTTATTAACTACAAAATTGACATGAAGACTCACATATTCAAATATTCTCATACGAAAGACCACGAAACCGTCAGATTGTTTGTAAGGGACGCTGCAGNCAGTGGACGAACGGTGAGTACCTGCAACGAAGAAAAAATAANAATTCCTAAATGTAATATTATACTCAATGGTAATATATCGTGTCTCTTGGTTTCACAACACTCTCTGCTGCTATTGAAACGCAGTATAGAAAATTAATAGTTTCCTGGAATAAAGACATGTTGTTATTCAAACTCGATACATTTCACACTTTGCTTATCTTNCATCTTCATTTTTATATTTGTATTAAGGTACTATGCGAAGACAATGCTCTATTAAGTTAACCCTAGTGGACAAAACGTAGGGACAATATTGTAATGCTACAATCAATGTAGATGATGCGTTGCACAGAAAGTCCTGTAACATGAGTTTAAAATTACAAACCGCTTTCCTGAAATGGCAGAAATATTGTGATGTTAGGGGTATCCATAGTAATGTTAAATAGATGAGTAGAATATAGATGGAACAGTACACACCCTAAAAAAAAGTCAATATGGTGAATGTGCGCCTCTGACGGCTATACGAGTCTGACTATCGGCGCTCCATGCTAGAAATTAAAGATTTGAACAAAGTTTGTGTCAACAAGCACTATTGTTTCTTGTGCCTCTTTGAGTTTATGGTCAAGAAAGATGGTTGTAGACTAGCAAGACTTCTCCCCAAGACATCCCATACGTGTTTCATGGGGTATAAGTCTGATGTGGACCAGTCTATACGTATAAAAGACATATGAACAACACATTGCACACCAGTTTATTTCTAAATACTAGAGAGCCTCTTGTTTTGTGTGTTTATATGTGTTCAAGATTTGATAGTGTGAAAAAATATATTCCGAATGCTTGCAGACTGTGTTTTACCCTCTAGTTAGTGTTTCTGTCATTCATAAGAATCAACGTTTCAAATTAATTTGGTTGGAGCTCTTCACATGAAGTTTGATGCTATTATGTCAAGCAAGGGATTTAAACATTATCTCGGTATTAAGTTGATTTGTATTTACACAGTAAGATTAAATACCTAAAATGGAAGAAAATGTGTAAATGCTTGAAACTCTCTATGATCATCTATTTTCAAACGCAGAAAGAGTATTCAAACTTGTTTAAAAAATTTCGAAATATGAGTTGTGATAGTGTCATAATTGCTTTGTAGTAAAACGTGGGCTTCAGTGAGGCTACTGCTCTCTTCCTGAAACCATGAAATGGTTTATATTACAGCATATACAACAACAGGAAATATCTTGTTTTTGCAACGTATAATACTGTAGTTAAGGTAAGTACGTGCATCTGGTCTTTCTTGAAAGTACATTTGTATTTCTTGTTTTCTAAACTATCTCAGATTTTAGGGAGGAAATTATAGCTCTTTGCTTAATCATATTGTACTTACTTTGTAGGTTGTACTATAAGCTGACTCAGCTGTTTCTCCATTTATAACGACTGATACCACCGGTGATTCAACACCCAAGACTGTGATTTTGCTGAGTGGCATTGGAACAGCATAGGATAAACGCTCAACTGAAGAAACGAGACTTTGATTCTGCACCAAGAAAGTTATCCAGTTGTAAGCCCCTGTGTCAACATCAACTGTAAATACATAAAGGAAACAAATAGTTTTTTTTTACTATGTGAGGAATATTAGTTACAGCTACACCAACTCTCAAGAACTACTTGGATATAATTGTACATACGTTTATTTTATGAGTGTTCTGCAACAGATTTTGTCAAAACTTTGCTGTTTTTCTTTTAAAAAATTTAGGTAGTTTTGNGAATGAACGTAACATACTATTAAGAAGGATGGTCCTTAAAGAGAAAAATCCACTATGAAGCTCACCGATTTTAATGAGCTCTAGAGGGTTCTTTTCTGATTTGCAGTGAACGGATGTCAATTTTTGCCAGAGGGGCTTTTTGGTTAGCTTCTATTATTTCTGTACCCTTTGTTGCCATGACTGGCTGGTCGAGTTGTGTGTTTTTCTCTGTATAAGGTCATTTTACGCTGAGTTGTGTTTTCTATGTATAAAAAGAAATACAGTTTGTGAAGAAACAATTTTGTATTCGTAATTCTCAATAGCAAACGCTTTTTTGAATGTGTTGTTATTGGTTGTAGCATTCGCATGGGAACAGTTTTATATAATCATATTCGTTAGATTTATATATTATACTTTGATGAGGTGGATAGTGTCGGTGTACTCTAATTGTACGGAGTAAGGTTATCATGCTATTCTTGAAAGGTAAAACACACACCTCGGTTTTCGCCTAACCATGCTCTGTGTCATCAGTGAATGCTAAATCTTCCAGGATACAAGCCTACACAAGTTTTGCATTCGGTGTTGCTTAAACATATTAATGTGTAGGGCCTGATATTAACAGATTGAAGGAAATATGTGGAAAATAATATGAAAAGTGCCTTAATACTGTCAAAACCATATTGCTAAAATGAAACACCTTGTCAAGATTTGCTGACAATTGTATTTCTGTCTTAAATGCTATAAATTGTATGTTTATGGTNTAACTCATAAACCACCTAGTATGGGGTGCAACAAAATTCAATCACCAAAGTCACAGGAGTTGTACAGGTGGCCAACGTTTGTTAAAGTAACATATGAACCCATATCTGGACATACATGTGGTAGGCTCTAGGCGTCATGAAAGCATTGATTAGGGAGTGGTACGTAGGTAACCAATCATTCAACTCATTTAACTACTAAGGTTTGGTGTCACCATCATTATTTGGTAATGTGATGTTTGCGTTTTGTCCATACGTGATCATTCGTTGTTTGATGTCATCCGACATGGAGTGTAGTGGTTAGTGTTATCATAATGGAGCGTTACACGTGGGCGGAACGAGCTAATATGCACTTGGCTTACTGTGCTTGTGATGGTTATTTTGGAGTAGCACAACGTTTCTACGTGCAAAGATTTTTCCACATTATAGCACGTTTCTTACCACTGACCTAAGCCTATGCGAAACTGGTTCATTAGTGGTAAATAAATCACAGCGGATGTTCACGATATGTCTTAAAATCTGTTCCACCAGTGGTGTCGCTGTGTTTGTTTTTAGGAAGAAAGTCCCAATCGAAGATCGGCTCCACTTGTGGTTTCAATATGACGGTACACCAGCTCACTTCGATATTCCCATTTGAGACAATCTGAACGACACATTTGAACACAGCTGGATTGGCCGTGGTGGACCCACTGCTTGGCCAGCACAATCTCCAGACCTTATCGCTTTCTATTTTTTTTTTTGTGGGGTACCATGAACAGCTTCGTTGTATTAGACATATATTAAATCAAAGGAAGGTCATTTCGGCCAGGTAGTAGCAGCCGCAGCCCAAAACCGCGGGATGCATGTTCGAGCGTATGTGCCAGTCAGTGAGGGATCGTTGTACGGAGTGCTTTCGAATAGGAGGCCGACATTTTTAGTAATCCTTGTGAAGGGTAAGTACATTACAATAGCACTTGAATACACCCTAACTGATTCATTCCATTCGTTTATTTTTAGCCGCTGCAAACTTTACTAAATATGCAGAGGTCCTAGCACTTAGAGGAGGTGCCCACCCTAGATACTTTGCAAACGTACCAGGTGCTAATCAATGCTTCCACGACGCCTAGCACCTACCGCGTGTATTTCCGGACATGGGTTCATAAGTTACTTTTACTTGCCTTTGCCACTCTTCAACTCCAGTGAGTTTGGTGGTTGAATTTTGTTGCTCCCTGTATCACTTATCGAATAATAGACACACAACGATTGCATTATAGACCTATATATACACAGTAACAATTATGTGGCTAAAGTATTTACCAAAACTTTCTCCGTCATCCCAAAAGAGTGTACCTCTTCCCTCGCCGCTTTCATCCAAAGCCACAAGAAGTTCAAATGGATTATTTCGGCTAAAATAAACAAAATTCAAATTAGGTTTTCATTTCAAATAAACTATGAACAAATAACTCATCTATGTAATACAATTACAAATCCCCTATATTCATCGTCTGTAGTTTAGATCCACTGACTCTCAGATGTTCCGCTACGAGTCTTAATTTGAACGGTACTTAACTTCGTTCCTTTTCATAATTTAATGTTCAATATTTTTAGACACTAACACGTGACGCTTGCAGAGCTGCAGCTCACCCTCTTGGCACTACACGTGTCTCACTCACCAATCTTGAGTAAGCTAAATCTCGGTACAGTTGNAACTAGGAATTGAACATTGTCGTGAAAACCCAAAGCTCACTTTTTACAGTGACTTTGATAATCTATTTTTTTTAGAAATGCTGAACCGTTGCATTTGACTTCTTCAGACCCACTGGACTATTTCCAAAATTTGAACATGGCCTGCACATTTACATGAAATTGTACATCTAGTGGTGCATCACCTAATCAGATAAGTCTGGGAGTTTCCGTTATCTCATTGTGAAAAAAACAACCGTCAAATCCAAGACACCCAGTTAAGTCAGTAAAATTAATAGATATGACAGACATTAATAGATATGACAGACATTAATATATATGTTATGAATTAATAAATATCATGTTGTTTTTTTTACCCAAAGAGCATTGTCCTCAAAAATTCTCACCCTCAAGCGTTGATCGAACCTAGAGCCTTCAGTACCAACTTGCCTAGCACAAGGGAATGTTCACTGTACCAATGGGATAACCAGCTACNTTTACATGATGAGACCAATTGGTAGGTGATATCGTACACACTATTCCTCCACGTGGTTTGCCGGAACTACTGCGTGATTAATTGCTCAAGCAATCCTGAACGTAGAGGACAAACGCTCCTGAGAATTTAAACCGTACTTCGGAACCATTACCTAAATTCTCTATGCTAAGGATTACTTGAGCAAGTAATAACGTAGTAGGTCCCAGTAGTCTTGTGGAGGAGTAATGTGTACTATAAGCCGACCAATTGGTATAATTATCTAGATGTGGCTGGTTGGCCCAGTGGTATAGTGCATATTCCTTGTGCTGGCGAGCTGATGCCGTAGGTTTTGGGTAAAACACCCNCCTGGGGTGAGAATATTTGAGGACTAATAATAGGCTCTTTAAAAGTTATTTTTCTATCTAAAATGAACGGCACTTACTTTTCAGTCGTTGTTACCCCAGGTACTTGCATAGGAAATATACTTCCACCACGGATAAACAGAGGAATGATGTCAAGTGGTGCCTGTCTAATGATATTAGTACCAGCTGTTGTGTTGTCAGACACCAGTGCACCAGTGTAGTAGTCGTACCACCAACCAGAAGGAAAATACACGTCTCTTTCTGTTATGGCCTGAAACAGTTACATTGTTACCTTTTGTAATGACTGGTGTAAGAACGGGGCAGAGTCAAGATCTTAATTTAAGAATATTGCTGATACAAAAAGGGATAGAAGTAAGAAATTTGGGCAAATTATTAATGTTATTTTCGGTTCTATGATCCTTGAGTCCGGATCACACAAGAACAATCTCCTCGACTGTAAAGACGTGAGTAATGTAACAAACAGTAGTTTAAGTTGTTTTTCATTTTAAATGGAACTGTTTTGTGTTGTGACCAATCACAATACAAAACAGTTTTACCTCAGTGACAACAAACAGGGCGGTATTTATTTCCTATACATCACGGGTGGGATGCTAGAAAAATCTGAAATGTGAAAAAGTCTGAGAAAATTCATAATTTAAGTCATACTTAATTCTGCCTTTTTAATTACCAATTTTTCTTGCAACCCACCCCAGGCATTTAAAAAGTCACTTACAGGTTTAGCAGTGTCCTGTAGACCTCACTCACTTGCCTGTACATAAACCCCTTTTCAATTTCTCCAGCGTTAAAATTTTTTTTACAAAATCTATAATTTTTGAGTGGCTGTAAATTATTTCAAAACAGTCTAATCTACTATCCATAACTTATCACCATCTGCTTCTCTTTAATTTTACTTTAAAACTAATAAATCCAATTCAAACAAATACTGAATACGTCTATAAAAATGGCAATAAACAAAGGTCATAATATCAATGTGTTAATCAAAATTATTGATAGTATAACTGGATCTCACAAAATGTTAGAAGCGTTGAAAGTATGCTTCTTACGGGTAAGGACTCTGTTTCCAAATGTATTCATTATGAGTTTTGTTGATTAAGATGTTTAAGGAGTAAGAGTCATGATTTATGAAAGGAAATATAATGTTGAACCTGCAGTTTCGATTTCAGGTTTGAAATTAACCACCCGATATTAATTGTCAAAGAAATATTTACATATTAAAATTTAGAAGTTGGAAATGTTGGTTGTTGAAATTCTATATGTACGATTTCAGATTTACAATTAATGACCTCGAAAATGTTTTGCGAAAATGGACATAGAATTCTGACGATATTTCAGTTTAAGGGTTGACGGCGGATGAATTTCGAATGTGGTGATAAACTCCTCTACTTTCGAGTTCATATTTGAAATCAGCATCCTTCGTTACTTGTGTTCTTCAAATTCGCATGACTTTGTAGTATTAGGAGCTGAAGTATAAATTCTACATTTTCAATACCATATTTGAGATCAGTGATCCAAAAGTGCAGTGTTTTGGACAAATATTCAAAGCCGAATACAACCCTTATTCCATGGTCTTGAGGTATTCATTTTGGCTTCTTTGACGGTTTTCTGCCATGACGTCCAGCCTTATTTAGATGCAGTCCAACTGTTGAGGAGCTCACTGGCAACTACAGAGTAGAAAGATGTGCTGTGGCTGTCTTAAAAGTTTTTTTAAAGTATATCTTCACTTTAATTGATGAATCATCGGACTCAGCGTTGCACACATTTAATATTGATGTTCAGGTGATTGACAGTTTCATGAAAAGTTGACCCTTTTTCCCACATGCCAACGTCTCGCCACTAGAATATGNGCCATGGTGATTAATTNAAGAATGAACGTAAAACAATTACTTGTTACGCAAACTCACAACATAAATGAAAACGCCAGCTTGTCACTTGTTGTGCTTTCAAATTCAGAACCTGAATTATGTTGACCAAGTGAAAGAATAATGAGAGGACTTGTTATTTTAGCCGCAATGACCATAAGTTTTGTTTCAAAACAAAAGGTTTGTATTTGTAGGAGGAGAAAACATTTTATTGAAATTTCACATTCATATTATATTCAATAATTAGAACTAGTGGCCGGTCCCGGTAGTCTAATCAGAGAACCTTTCCCATTTATGAATTATTACAACAATATGACATGGAAGCTACAACTATTAGTAATCCAAACAAATTAGGCGNAGTGGCCACAAAATAAAGAAAATATCAACCTAATTAGTTGAAAAATATCATATACCTAAATACAAAAAAAAAAAAAATAATAGAAGCTTAAACTATAAAACGTGATTACTAAATTCTTGAAAGCTATTATTGGTAGTATTCGGTACGTCCGATCATAGGTGGATGGGAGGGGGTTGAAGGTTGGGTGGTAGGAAGGTAGTGGGAGACGTTACAGTCATGTGCGACGTACAAAATTTCGGATCCATGTTTTGCTTATTACGACTGTACTCTTAAACATTTATGTAATTTCCGTCATGGATATCTCAACATTTTTTTAAAGTGCCTATGGATGTCAGATGAATATTATGATCTAAGTAAATTGTCCAAAAATATATATGACTATAGTATCCGAATTTTTTTTTTTAATCAATGACGTGATATTTCGTGAACATTTAATTGTGTATTGTATTATTCCTAACGTCGGAAAAGTCAGGTAAGGAATATGTGCGAGAGGTTTTTGGCGGTATTACAAGAATATTACTAAATTATATTAATCAAACATTAAAAAACAACCGTTTATACGACGATAGTTTAGCATGCACATTTTTTACATATGTTGAGACATGAAAGCAGCGTCCTCAACATTCCAATTGAGATATCCCCGAAACGTTTAGTTCTATGTATAGGTTCTTACCTCGTCCATCACTGGTGCAATCATTAGTCCTGATCCCCAAAGAAACTGCGTCTCCATGTCATACGTTTCCTTGTCCTCAGGGAATCTACACGAAAAACATAACGTCACCATTAATAAGTTAACTTTAGTAATGTATATGTCAGACAAACAATTCGGTTGGCATAGTTCATCAGATACACTCACCCAATGGTGCACTCAAAGAATATTTCAAGAACACTCCGNGGAGAAACATTGNTACTGTACACGACAGTAAACATAACTGAAAAAGTTATCCATTAATTACCTGTCTATCCTGATGATACGCCGTAGTTTTCGTAGCAGCTTTACGATAATGAGTCTCTATATGCACTAGCCACACCTTCAAATAAATCTTTCNACATATTGGGGTAAAAATAGGGTCTGATAAACCGTAAACGAAAAACACACTAGAATAAGTTTGAGAGATACGGGTCTGCCAGATTAATTGTCTCGATTATCAAACTTTTGTATTTTTATTCCAAAATTTAGTTTAATTAAATACGAAAGAAAATCAATCAGTTTTCTGTACATTTAGTTGTATCACATGTGTTTCCAGAGCCATTACAGGAAGCCTGAAAATAAAGCATCTGAGACAGAAAATCCTGTTATAAAACAATAACTTGTAGTATTTTCTTTTTAAATAAGCAAACACACACTTTGCCAGCTAACCAATCAATTTAACGAGAAAATTATAGTGCGTTGACATTTAACTTTATATGTACTTTCCCACTATATAGGACCCTATGAGACACGTGGGAAATACATAAAAAATTAAATTTCATAATATTTCTAGCTTAATGTGTTATGTAGTTGATTAGGTATTGATAAAGTAGGCCCTAATAAAAGCTATTGTTTTATAATGAAATTCCTTAAATAGAGGCTTACTAATTAATCCACTTGTGCTAATATTGGAAACAGGTATGATATAGATCGATAGCTACAACTTTACACGAAATGTACGTGTTTGGGCCTAAAGTGATTTTCTGTCATATTTAATTTTTGTTGACTATAGTTCAAACATAAATAGTATTTTGCCACTTTCTTATATTATATGTATTATATGTGAGCGAGAAAGAGAGAGAAGCGAAAGGAGGGGTGTGTGGATCTGTGTATGTGGATATTGGTGTGATATACATGTAGTCACGTAAAAGCCTAATCATAAGTGAAACATCTTTGTTTATCCAAAACCAACATAGATACCAAAATTAGATTCACTGTATTTGCGTATGTCCTAAAAATATTAGTTTGTGAAACTAATTGGAACTTATAAAACAGCTAAAACTTTCAATGAACTGCAAAGACATCTTGAAGTAATGGTTTTATAAAATAAAACTATGTTTTCCGTTAAAGTAAACGACATCCAACCACACTCTGTATTTAGTATTAAAAAAAATGTAACCAAATAATTTGATTTTAATATTTCGTTTTAGTTAGAGTTGCCATGACATTGTTTAGAATAAGTCAGTAAATGGTAANGGCTAACTTAGATGCTTGTTCTATAATTTATTATAGTGGTTTGGATCTGCGAAACGGCATGCTTTGTATCAATATTAATACTGTCACACACCACGTATTTACTATTTTTAATACTCTGATTCAAGATATTTTAAGCTATAGTATTTTAGTGTAGNATACATATGTACAAAACATTGTTAAATATAAGAATTTCAGCAATGGAAAATATTTATACCATAACAGGCTATTAAAAAAAGTATTTCAATTTAAAAGGCATTAGATTAATTCTTTTTTTTTTACGTTTCTGTATGTTATCTGTTTTCAAGTCATATTAAAAAAA
>KZ877984.1:9147-20041 GCA_003456935.1 Machilis hrabei
AAAAAATGCATAGGGGCTCTTAAATCATCATCCAACAACAACGCACTAGTGGAAGCAGGTGAACCTCCTCTTAACCTACAGATATTAAGGAGACAAGTCATCTACGTAAACAGTTTCATATTAAATCACGGTCAGAATAATTGGTAACATGAGCAGATACATCAACCATTAATGTCAAAAACGTTGGAAAAAAACAAATCCAGTAAATCCTTGGCATGGAGACATAAACACTTGCAAATAATCCCTAAGAATATAGAGCAACACAACACGGAANTAAATTACCCTTTGCAGCTAATTCCGCAAATTATAGCGAATAAGCAANAAAACTTCAATAAAAAACTGCCAACAGAAGAACTCCGACAACATTATCTCAACTACATACAACAGTTAAATAAGACCCATTTAATAATATACACTGATGGATCGGTGGAAAATAATAAAAAATCAGGAGCCGCATTCTATATACAAAGATTGCAGCAACAGGATAAAGTTAGAATCACGGACAGATGTACAAGCACTACAACTGAAATAGTGGCCATAGAAATAACTATAAAGCACAAAATCCAGAACAATATCAAGGAGAAACAAATAAAAATATTAACAGATAGTCTNTCATCTCTACAATCGTCTACAAAAAATGGGAACTGAATTAACCTTCGAATGGATACCGGGACATATCAACATATTTGGAAACGAAACTGTAGATTCGCTAGCAAAACAAGCTACCCAACAAACCAACATAAATTATAATATACCATATAACATTCATAACTTAAAATATACTTCGAAAACAGTAATGGAGCAGAGCTGGAACACTTCAGTAAAATCAACTGAGATCAGAATGAAACAATTCCATCCAAGAGTCAGTACATCACTCATTTACCAAGGATATCACAGAAGTAAAGACACCTTAATTTCCAGGCTAAGAACAGGGATGGTCAAGGTCAACTATACGTTATTCCTGATGAATAGGCATCACAACCCACATTGCCCTTATTGTCCAGCTCAAGAAACTATCGACTATATACTGTTCAACTGTCATAACAACGAAAGATCTAAACTAGAAAAATGGTTAATACAGCATAACATCACTGAATTCTCAAGCACCAAAGTACTTACAGTAGAAGTACTCAAATCTGGCTTTGACAGATTACTAGCAGAGTTCTTTAAAGCAATAAACAAAGAACTATAATAACTAAACCATAATTNACACTAAACATATTTTGGCGAAACAAATTTGTATTTGGCGAATGGAGTGGCGAAAGAAAAGGAAAAGCCAGAGCAACCACTGCAAACAAACTGGCTGGTTTTTAGCAAGGTTGAGGAAGACAGTTTAATTTAACATTTCAGTTGTTAATCAGTCTATGATTGTGTAGTGAGGATGACGGAAATATTTTTATGTAAATTTTAGACAGTGCTTCCGAGGAAGGTAGAGCATAATTACCAAAACATACAGCATCTAATATTAAACTGTATGTCCAGCAAACCTCGAAATGTCATTTTTATATACATTGATTCTGGAAACGAAAACTTTTCGGTATACTGTTAAAGCCATGTTTTTTTTCCATTATGTTGGCAACCTTCAATACACACGGAAATAGAGTTGTTATCAACTGTTTGCAAGGAAAACAACAAGTGTGTAGTCAGCAAGTCTTTTGAGTGATTAATGCAGGAAACCAACTAATACTACACAATGTGCTAAACATGAATTTTGCTTGCTATTGGATTATGGTCCCACTGTTACGACATCTCAGGTCTTACAAAGGACCATATAAAGTGGTGAAACACCGAAATTTATGGTATACGTTAAGAGGTGGGGGAGGTTTAATACCCAGAAGAGTTCACATTGAACAATTAAAAGGGTATATACAACAGAAAGAGTGTCCTGAAGGGGGGAACACTAGTCAGTAAAAGGGAGAGAGAGATGGAAAGGTAGAAGAGACAACCACAGCCTACACACGAGACAACACAAAATTTCGCGGTTAGTCGGCTTTTGAGTAAGCAAACAACCGTAACACGAACCTAGGCAAGCTAGTATAATGGTGTAAAAGGAAACCTAGAGGTAAAGTGGAATGAAGAAAAGTCCAAAGAAATGTAAATAGTAATGAATGAACAATCAAGAATCAACTGTGTTGTAAACAGTGTTATGTAATGTTAGATGTAAGGTTGTGTAGGTTAAGTATGTTGATGTTAGAATTAATCGTGAGCATGAATGGATTGTAGCATGAATGGATTGTAGCGTAAATGGAAGTTAACAGAGCGAGGGTTTCATACACACACATCGTTCCTGGAGTTTTGGGAGATTTCCCACACACCTAAGGGCGTATGTAAAATCTCCGGGGGGACTTGTGTACTACCATAAACTGTACTCAACTAATTTAACATGTAAACGACAAGAACTAAGAGAGGAGAAATTCACTTACCCAGAGAAAGTATGTGATTTGGAGAGCAAAGATGGCTATGCCTTCGTTATCATAGCTTCCCGCAACGGAGCGACTAATGTAACCGGGAACTATTGCTATAAAACAGGCTGCAAATAGCCCAGCACCAGCTGACCACAATTCTTTGGTAAGTAAGTAAGTTGAAATAGCTGTGAGACCACTGTTGGAGAAAAAATTACATTATAATTATCACCATACTAACACATTTCAGGGAATAATTTGTCAACACATTCAAATCCAGCAGTGCTCTACGCCAGTACATTAGCACCTGCATTTATTACCTAAACACAACACTGACCTCAACATTACAAAACAAGCCCACACTATATGGCCATTAATCACCGAACACCCCTAGTAATGCACTAACCAGGAACTCGTATGGTGTCAGTATGATGTAGGTCTGCCTTTTGCGGCTATCACAGCCTCTACACTTCGAGGAAGACTTTCCACAAATTTGCAATAGGTTTCTGAAGGAATTTGGTTCCATTCCTCCTTCAACATGATGAACAGTTCTGTGGTGTTTTGTGGGAGGTTTGGTCTGGCTTTCAACCGGCACTCCAACTCATCCCAAAGGTGTTTAATGGGGTTGAGGTCAGGACTTTGGGCCGGCCATTCGAGTTCATCCACTCCCATGTCCTCAAACCACGCGGTTATAGCCTTTGCTTTATGTACGGCTGCATTGTCATGCTGAAAAGGAAATGGGCCAATTTCAAATTGTTGCCACAGTTTGGATAGCGCTGAATTGTCCCAAATTGCTTCATAGGCCTTGGCATTCATGGATCCAGGCACTAAAACCAGTGGACCAAGAACCATACCATGATTCCACCTCCTCCAAACTTCACAGTGGGAACAATACAGTCCTGTAAATAACACTCGTCAGGTTTTCACCACACCCACACACGTCCATCGGATTGCCACAACTCGTAGCACGATTAGTCACTCCACAGGATGCTCTTCCAATGTTCTCGAGTCCAATGGCGACGTGCTTTGTTCCACTGTAAACGACGGACGGCATTCTGTGTAGCTTATAAGGCTGCAGCAGGACCATGGAATCCAAGTGCATCCACCTCTTGGCAGATGGTACAATCACTTTCATCACTTCCTGATGCCGCCACCGTTTGAAACGAAGCCTTACGGTTTGACTTCACCACACGTCTCAGGCTTCAACGGTTTCAATCTGTCAATTTTTTCAGCTTACGGGGTCTGGATTGGCATGTTATAACTCCCTCACGTTTCCATTTCACCACTAGATCACCCACTGTTGTGCAGGGTATCTGGAACTTGCCTGCAATCTCACAGATTGAATGACCAAAACTGTACACACCAATAATCGTGCCCCTTTCAACATCACTAAACTCGCATCTTTCGTTTATACCGACGGCTAAACCTGCTATACACGTCAACTTAATGTTCAAGGTCCTTTTATAGGGTTATGATGTATACGGACAATCCCACTTACTTTCCAGGGGGTGTCTGGTGATTAATGGCCATACAGTGTACATTATATTAAGGACAAAGTTTTTAGAAATTAAGACACTTAGTTACTGTGATGGGAGACGTTATAATAAAATATGTAAAATAGTAACACATTATTTTCATCTCATGTTTTGCAACATTTAATCTGTTACCACCAGATGCTTGACGAAATACCCGGTAGGCTTACTGCATAACATGTTATGAAAATTACTTCAAAGTTAAGAAACTTACTTTCATTTATCTGATTTTAACAAAGTAAGCATAATGCAGAACAAACATAATAAAAACCTGTACTTCGATCTAAGGATGAGTAAATGTCAGAAAGTTTCGAAAAAGTGGAAACTTTAACACTGGTCCAGAACTTTTTTTTTATAGTTACCAAACTCATTATCATGGTATTAAACGATTTACTTTTGACGTTTTGGAAATATTAGGCGAGAACCTATTCACAAATTATTCCAGAAATTGGACCAGGCCGTATTGTTTAAAATCAGAAAAAGGACAATATTTCCTTACCTGCGTCCGTTGATTGTTATCATCTCGATATTTCAGCCGGAAATTCCTCCAGCCTTCTTCAGGAGTTCATCAGCTTCTTCTTGACTTACATAACGTGTGTTTTCATGTCGGCAAAAACTAAGCAGAAATAATCTTTGTCATTTTGGTATATAAAATGTTTTAAAATCATAAAAACGCTCTCCCCTTCTTAACCTTGATGTATTGACTAGGGGTCCCTCGTAACAACTGATATGGAACGTCTAGATCAAAAACTAGCCAGGAAATTAGCTAAATTGATCCAAATTTTTATAGATAAAAAGCACAGCACCATTATAAACTCCAAAGACTTCATTGATAAAATAAAGGATATAGTTATAGAAAAAACAGACAAAATGTACAGTTGTGATGTTGTATCCCTTTTCACAAATGTACCCAGGTCGGAAGCATACAATGCACTGGAAAACCGATTACGAAATAGACAAGTTAACCCTTTAATGATACTAGAAATTATGGTAGGAACAAAAATTTAACTGGAAAACACATCTATCACGTACCAAGATAGAATATATGAACAGATTAAAAGAGTCCCAATGGGGTCACCCCTGTCCGGTATCCTAGCAAATATACTATTAGAGGAAATAATAGATAACTCGGAGACAAAACCAAAATTTTACAGTTGTTACGTCGACGACACGTTCATCATTTGGCAACACAACGAAAACAAATTTGCAACCTTTCTAGAACAATTAAATCAGATGTATCCGGATTCAAATTTCACCTTTGAGAAGGAAACAGATGGAAAACTTCCATTTTTAGATATCCTAGTGGAGAGAGATAGTAATACGACATCCCTTAAAACATCAGTTTACAGAAAAACGACAAATACTGATATATACATTCCAGCCGATTCATTTCATGCACCAGCACATAAATTTAATACATGGAAAAACTTCGTCAGAAGGGCCTTTACTATTTGTTCAGATAATCAATCATTAAATAGCGAAATAGCACACCTGAAACAAGCAGCTGAAAAGAATGGATATGAAGCAAAACTAATTGACAAATACGTCGTTGGTATTAAAAAAGACAACCGGAAACAAGTAAAGAACAAACCCGCTAAATTTGTCAATACCCCATTTTTTCCATTGGTCACTAATAGGTTAAAGAAGTTATACCGGAAACACGACATCATCAGCTCCTAAAAACCGCCTCCCAAAATCGTATAAACGTTTGCCGGTTTCAAAGGAAAAAACAACAGATTAAATAAAAGCGGGATATATAGCATTACATGCCAGTGCAATAGTTCCTACATAGGCCAAACGAAGAGAAACTTGCTAACCAGAACAAAGGAACATAAAAGAGATGTAGCACAGAAGAAAACCAGTACAGGTCTATCAGAACACACCACTGACACTGGACACACCAGACTGGAACACGGCCAAAATCATCAAAAAAGCAAACAGCAAAATAGAACGGAATGTGTTAGAAGCTGTTGAAATATGGAAAACACCAAATAGTCTAAATAAGGAAGAAGGGTTACTGGACCATAGATGGAAAGACATTTAAAAAAAAAAACAAAAAAAAAAACGAACAACTACCATTTTACCAATCATATGGCCTGACGCACCCAACATTCCACCTACCATCTTTGATCCTGGCATTTTTCTAAATTTAGTACAATAATCTTTGACGGGCACAGTGGCAACAGCGCAAAGAACAAAAGAACAACGAAAGTTGCCAACAGGTACCAGAGCACATGATCTAGACGTTCCATATCAGTTGTTACGAGGGGCCCCTAGTCGNTACNTCAANGTTAAGAAGGGGGGAGCGTTTTTATGATTTTAAAACATTTTATATACCAAAATGACAAAGATTATTTCTGCTTAGTTTTTGCCGACATGAAAACACACGTTATNTAAGTCAAGAAGAAGCTGATGAACTCCTGAAGAAGGCTGGAGGAATTTCCGGCCAAAATATCGAGATGATAACAATCAACGGACGCAGGTAAGGAAATATTGTCCTTTTTCTGATTTTATACAGAGAACCTATTCATTTTAAAATGTTTAATAAAAACAAGTAACAGCTTACCTTACTCAGTCAATGGGTTTTCTTAACATGAATTTTCACTGGCAGATCAGTTACCACCAGAACTTTCTTTCATACCTTAATCACAGTTTGACAGAAAATGAGGCCCCCAAAAGTTTTTAATAATGTAACGGTACGTTTATAAATTATGGGACAAATTAACAATGCTCTTATCATGTGTGGGATGAAAGACATCTGAAGATGATTGGTGAGATCTGCCAGCGAAAACGCATGTGGGAGTAAAGTAAACAAACTGTTACTTGTTTTTATTACACGTTTTAATGAAATACCTAATCAAATAAATTTCCACATGTAAATAGGTGAAATTATGTGCCCAAAATGCTTGTGATATCCCTAAATGATCACGCTAATTTCAAGGTATAGCTCAAATAATGACAGTAAGCCTTAAAGATACAAAATTATTAAAGTTTCCACTTTTTGGAAATTTTCTACTAGGGCTGGAAACTTTAAGTTTTGGAAAGTTTCCAGTACCCCCATTGCTATTTCTATCACAATTTTATGTAGGGTCTATATATTTAACAACATGGAACACCTAACCAAAGTATGCCAGAGCCATAAATAACTTTCATACTCATAGGTTCATGTCCTTTTTGTATACCTCTCAAGAACCCCAACCTTACACAAACAAGTAATACACATCCTTTATTACATTCCTACACTAGGTAGTTCAAGTACGTTAGCAAATTTGATTATCAATTTCTGAACAGTAAGCTATCTTAAGATCCTTCACCTATATACCCAAGGAAAGTTCTGTATTGATTTCGTATGTCTGTAATCATATAATCAATACACAACAGACTGAACACAATAACTGGATGTTTAATAATAAATGTACCACAGGGACTCACTGCATTAATGAATTCTGTTTCCTTGAATTTATGCCCTTGTGAATGCAAGCCATGCCCTTGGAGTATGGTACGACCGTCTCAAACCACACACATGCAAATATAAATACGAAAAAGCACAGCTGTTATGAAATATTTATACCATGATTAGAGACTGTAGTGGATAGTCGAAAGAAATACCTTCACGCCTTCAAATGTCCTTAGCTGCTACGATAACATAACATAGTTCAGTAGTTTTCTCTAAATATGAGAACTTGCTAAGTAATGACACTTTTTTCTATTTGAGCATTTTTTACTATGTTGGTGTTGAGATGCTATTAAAAGTTGACTGGTTTACGTATGTGACTGCAATCCTTATCATTATTTTCACATATTACTTGGCAGATGAATTACTAATCTATGCATGGACAAGTCAGACAAACTATTCTTTACTAAACTGAGATTAAGTACATGGGGAGACCTAAAGGCTACATCTTCCTTATCTGAATTCACTAGAAACCCTATAAATGTATAGGTTTTCTAGTGCAATACATTACCTCATGAGGATGATGGTAACAGTAAAAATTACAGATATACAGTAACAGTACTGATACTCCAGCAACACTATTTCAGTCCCTGCTGGCAATACTTTAAAAGCTGGCACACATCTTGAGGTGTTTTACTAAAACTGATGTCTGATAGGGAAAGTTCTTTCAACTTTCCAGTTCTACCTCATCTGAAGTTTAGAACTGTAAAGATAACCACATTTGTGTTCTTCACACTTNGCAGGACATGGTGGAGTTCTGTCTTTGGTAAATTTTAATCAACCATACACGTAGGAGTCAATTAACACACAGCCATGTTTTTATGCAACTTCTGAGAGAATAAATAAAATAACATTTTGGAATCATACTAAACAATTAACAGTATAGTGCCGACAATATTTAGAAAAGAAATAGTTTTGAATACCTTCATCCATAGCAGATGTCATTCCTATCCTATATAAGTGCATATGGGTAGCCTGCTTTTTAATCTCCTGTTGACACTCAAGCTAAATATAAATGATTAACAAACTTTTAGCACTGTCTGAAAAACAAATTTAATCCATGGCCTTAAGAGCAAAAGCTGCCTAGCCTGCCAACTGTTCCACTGTGGGAAGCCTCTGTACTGAATTAAATTACAGGTAAACCTAAAATTAGTCTTAGTAAATACTCATTTTATTTCTATACACGTATCACAGTTTCATACTGCAAATGTTAAAAACAGATACAATATCATACTAGTTTACACTTAATGTGCACAGTGGTCAAAATTTAATGAAACACACAGAAGCCCCTGGAAACAATAATGAGCCCCAGGATTTTATCACGAGACACTCAATTATAACTTATATATAGATACTTTAGTCTTAATCTTTTACACTGGATCTAAAATACAAAACATAAGTTGGAAAATTCACTAATCTCACACTGCTTTCATGACACCTGGCTGACAGCTGCCTATTGCCAATGTCTAGTCACACCAAAATGACATCTTAACAGCAATATTATGTTCTGTGATAATATACACCCAGCTTATGGACAAAATTATTGCACTTACATTCACAATATATTATATTTGTGATTTTATTTTATTTTATCTGAATCATGCAAAAGTATGTTCACTCTCCCCAAATATTAGCCTAGCTTGATGCTTTCATAGTCTTTCTGGCTCTCCTCTAACTCGTTTACACTCTGGATGAGGTTTTATTCTTGAAACGTATTTATTTCCTTATTGTAGAATTGAATACGCTTTGACAACAAGGATGCATGTAACGTAATTCACTTTCTAAATCGCTGACAAATAACTGGAAATACACATGTTACTAGTTCTTAACTGAAGTAAAATTGGACTTTCGGCTCTCAGTACTAATAACTGTTAAACGTAAAAAAAAGTAGCCTATTTGCTTCGCCCCCCCCCCCCTGAGATGTACCTATAACTTTTGTTTGTAAATGTAATTATTTAAGTAGGGTACATAAAACAGAGTATCTTTTTGTGTTGAAGTTTTTAAATAAATTGCATCTTAATTCTGATTAATAAATGTCACAACCTGCATCAATTCTATCAGATACATTTTGAACATCTTGAAGGTAAATCAATTTAGTGTGATGTGATCCCTGGGGCCCTTAGTCCCTTTACCAATATGAGCCCTCATATACACAAACAGCATGTCTCTGACTTACAAGAAATTCATATCGATGTCCTTATTTAGAAAATAATAATAATAATAAAAAAAAACTCCTAAAATGAAATACTAATGTTTACATGTAATTTCCACATAAACTATTGCCCGACTAACAAGAAATTACCCTATGAGCTCTTCAAGTTGGTCATTTGAGCAGCCTGAAAAATCTTACAAAAGCTTCATCATTTTATTTACTTTGAATACTTATGTTCAAAATTGACTTCACAGCTGTCTACTTAATTTTATACATTTAGTTCCCAAATCTGTACCCACTTTAAAAGAAACTGAAGTAGCCTGGCCCCCATTGTCCCACATCAATTCAAAACCATGAAGGCTGTTCAGTTTTATACTAACACAAGTGACAAAATACAAAGAAACTTAAGATATGCTTAAAAACAAAAGAATAATAACTTACCTGAACACAGGAGCAAGGAAGACGCAAATATCTCGAATGTGAATTGGAATGTTAAGGAGATGTAAAATATAATGAATACTGCCTGATGTTATCATCAAACCAGGATANACTGTGCCCCCCACTATACGACCCAGTGGATACCATGCTCTTTCATCAAACCAATTTAGAAAATTATAGTATCCATGCTGGACCATGTAGGCTGTGGCTCTGTAATTGAACCTGAAAGACAAAAAGAATTAAAAGTATTTAGTTTATCTCCAAAAATAACAACCATGTACCAGATGCAGTTTTCTGTTCTTTAGTAATGTTTTTAAACTGTTCATTAATAAGATCTTATTGTCTCTGATTCTTCAGAGATTTAAAAACTAGTCTCTTGTAATCAACAATATTACAGAGTTTTTACTACAAATTACTAGTCTTTTATTTACAAACTTTCTGTAATCACAAAATTAGAGTACTTAAAATTTAATAGTCTATTTCTCACACTTNTCTGCTTTTTTTTTACTCCGATTTATTTAAACACTTTCTGTAATCACAAAATTAGAGTACTTAAAATTTAATAGTCTATTTCTCACACTTTTCTGCTTTTTTTTTACTCCGATTTATTTAAACACTTTGTTTTTAATCTCGAGGAGAAAAATGATTGGGGCAGAAAAGTGTGAATGGAGAAATTATATATACAAAAATAAAAGAAAATATAAAGGGAAGAATTATAAGTGAAAAAAACACAGAAATAATGAGAAACATTATGTAAGAAATGGGGTAAATTGAGAAAGTAGTTAAAGGATAGATATAAACACAAACATGGAAAACAACATGAAAAAGAAAAGGATAAAGAGCTCTAGTAAAGAAGCAAGGGGCATGTATTATACTTCAACTTCTGTTCTGAATTGTTTGCAAAACTACAGGTACC
>KZ877986.1:0-19026 GCA_003456935.1 Machilis hrabei
TGGTTCTGTTGCGAACTCGTCCATTCTAACTTTAATAATCAAATCTCTTAAGCCGACCTACTTGGGATAGTGGTTAGCACAGCGCACCCTGGAACGAGAGGTTGCGGGTTCGAATCCTGCATAAGGCATGGATGTTTGTGCTGTCTTAGATGTTAAGTTCACTTTCATTAATCACAATACACATTGTTTCATTGGCCCTAATTACCCATTGTGTGTCGACGGGACGTAAAACACCATATCATCATCACATCTATTGACCGAATTAAGATACCGATCATGTAGTTCTACTAACATTAAACATTTACATCGTACCCTGCAATCACCATAGTGATGTTTGGCAGGGGGTATTACTGCACCATCTGTTATGTATTCATGTTTAAGTGGAGAAAACAGGCGAATTGTACGCTTAGTCTTACACTTTATTTCCTTTATTTTATTTTCTTGGTCACTCACTCGTAGAGATGTAAGTTGTGGGTTTTGTAACCTCATGTGCATTTACCTAAGAATAAGTTCCGGTTACCTGTTCTAACGTCCTAATACTGCACGATTGACTTTATACATTGCAAGGTTCTCTGCCTTACTGCCGACTTCCTATCTCAGATACACTTTCCATCCTTTTATACTAGCCCAAAACAAATCTAGCTGTCCTACGCTGTACAGACTGAACAAGATGTTGTAACCACACTATGTACAGGTCGCAAACGCCATTACATTATTGAAAGATAGCAATCGTAATCTGTTAATCATGTAAGGGCATTCAACAAAGAGCCTCTGAAGTAATCGAAGGCTATGTAGTGCCTAGCCTACAATATAACTTACATGATAATTCTACGAAATGTCTCATCTAACAATAACATCGAGGTACTTATACTCTTTCCATGTCCTTAGTATTTCTCCACTAAGAGTATAGTTGGTAAAACTGTTTTGATAATGGCTCGACATAGCATTACTGAGCAGGTTTTTTAATCATGTTTCAGTTGCCATGTGTGACACCAATGCTGTATGTGGTTAGGCGAAACTTGCAATGCATCACAATGTTCTTTGTCAACTTCTCGATACATAACAACATAGTCATCAAAAGCCTAACTGTAGCCGAAAGTCTTGAAAATTTTTCATTTGTGTATAACAAAAATAACAATGAACTCAGCACACTTCGTTGGGTATGGATTTTAATTGTTCATTTTTGAAGGCCCAAATTCATACCGTTTGAAATAGTATTTAATAAACATATCTATTGCAGAACGTAAATTAAACACATCAAATAGCATGTGTTTGTCATTATTAAGATTTGTTTTATGAAACCACTAGGAAATATTTCAACCCTCCAATATTTAAGCTTTGTTTTAGCATAGATGAAATTGTTCTTAGATGAATATATTTTTTGATTATAATCTATACATGAGAATGATAGAAGCTTTGAAAATAACAGTTTTATTTTAAACCCCACAAGTGACTTCAGTGTATTACTAAGGTGGCTGTCTTTTCACAGAAACCATAATTCTGGGTCTACCTCAATGTTACGTTTGCTTACAACGAGTTTAACTTTGTGTTCATGTAAATTGTGGATTTATTTTAGAATGTTCTAAAGCCATTATTTAAAGACTCTTAAATTGTAGTTTGAGAAAGTATTTTAACAACCGTGTGTGTGTGTTCTACTGAGAAAAATCGTACTTTATATAAATGATCTTTCAGTTCTGTTAAGTAGCCATTTTATTGACATTTAATACTAAAATACCTTAGTATGTATGAAGTCAGTGCTTTGCTGTTTTATCTTGTGTATCAAACTAATATTTCACATATTGTTGAAAGTGATTGAGCTAAAACTTTTGTGCGCCGTTGAACTAAATTGACTATCAAACACTGTTGCTATGTTAGAAAGATCGATTCATGTAATGGTGTAACTGCAAGGTTGGCTTAGTAGTAGAGTGTTTGCCTCCTGATCAGGAATTCCCTGTTCAAATCCCGGGGCTAACTGCTAACCTGAATATAGAGGGTTATCTTGCAATTCTGCTTGTGAAGGGCTAAACACTAAGCTATAATCATAGACTGTTTAGCGAAGTACGTTAAAAGTGGGTCACATCGATAAGTTTTAAATGCAAAAGAGTCCACCACCGGCTCTGTGTGGAGTCAGTGGAGAAATTCAATCGTCCCGAACCGTCATTGCAACACAGATGTGGGTTCAATAAGACCATCGCAGTCAGAATCGTGGGACCATGAACTCAAATCATATAAGGTAGGTTCATACAATTTCGCCACCTTAAGATTTGTGTTTTTTTATTTATGTTATATATTTTTTTTTCAAAAAGCAATACCAGGGGGCTATAGACTGATATGTTGGGCACCTAAAAAAAATATATCAACCCCCACCACAAAATCCTCCTTTTTTCTAAAATTGAAAAACTAAAGTAGTGCAATTGGCGAAATTGCCATTACCGAGTATGGCAATTCCGCCACCTCATAAAACTCATACAAAACGGTGATGAAGCAAGATAATAATAGGGGTAGACTGTGTATATCCTCACACAATTTTTGACCAAAATGGTGGCTCCAGGGCTATCTTCAGTTGTTCTGGATCCCACTTGCTGTCTATCCCACGGTTTCTTGGTTTAGGTGACATCTCTAAATAGATAACACAATCGGTGTAGTCGAAACCTGAGGTAAAATGGTGAGTCGTACTACCATATAAAACAGTTAAATAGAATTCTCCCACTGTGAGGAATGCAATTTCGCCATGTTGCCACAACATGGCGAAATTGCTAGTATAGGCTCTTTAACGAATAGGTTGAAAAAGCAAGATAAAGTCAACTGACAGCAAGAAAACAACTACGACACCCGAAAGTAGAGGATATACGCTTTTTCTACATAGAACTACTTTTAAGTTTATTCAATTAATGACTGAATAAATTAGGATTATTTACGAGAATACAGTTACATCAGTCTTCTCAAAGTCGAGTCATGGCGTCTGTTTTCCGCAGCGGAGCTCCCCTCCACCGGCTACCTCACTCAATACACTTCTCCGACCACGCCGAACAACATAATGATGACAACTGCCGGAAGACGTGTGAAACATAAGAATAACACCTGGTGGCGAAATTGTTAACCATGGCGAAATTGTATGAACCTACCTTAATTGTTATTGCGTAAAGAATAGTGGAATGAAACAGATCTTTCTTTTGTAGTACAAACATCAGGAATAAAAACATTGTGACTTGTAAATTCTACAGATGTATAGCGAAGACAAGAATAAGGCAAATGCCTCCTTGAATAAGGAAGTTACAACTCTACTCTTTTCCCTCGAGTTTCCAAACTCTGGAACACACTACCTTCAACTGTTTTCCCTGATATATGCAATCTTCAAACCTTCAAACTAAGGTTCATAAATACTTGCTTTCTTCGTAGTTCTATGTTTACTTTTGGCACTCACGGTGCTTTTGCATTACAGGTTACACCCTTTCGTGAGTTGCTTATCATAAATAAAAATACAGAATATTAATTCATTAATGTAGTTCCTAATATTTGCACAAACTATTTGCCTAAGATGTGGTGATAACATACTAATTTCTTTATATCACAAACAAACCGCTGGCATTGTCCTCTTATCCTTTAGATATGATTCTCTATACTTTACTAAATTTGTTTTGTATGTCGCATCCTACCCTGGAATTGTGTTAAGCACCAAATGTTAAGCAACGAAGCTTAAGCAATTCCAATCTCGAATCATGCTGAAGAAAAAAGGACCATTATCCGATTTCCTATATTTTATCTTCACGGTCACACCTTGATATTTATTTTACAAGTTGTAAAACCGCACCTTCATTTGCATGGGAAAGAGAACTGTTCTCATGTCCTAATTCTACACTAAGGGTAGAATACATTTCAGGGTTCCCAACCTACCTGATCTAACCTTTTTGATATACTATTCAACCTTTTGCATTGCCCTAAAGCAAAACTAGATGCCGTACGTTGTACTGACTGAACAATTTTTTTTTTATTTCTACTTTATACAGGTCACAAACTTTGATACAGTTCCCTATGATAGGAAGTACTAATGTATTATATGCAAATTCTTAACATGTTGTGGACACCTAAACGGAGTGAATAAATCGGAGAGTTTTACCTAAAGTGTAAATTATATTAGAATTCCAAAAAATATAATCACTAAGGGTATAGACAATCAAAAATGTTAAGAGAAGGTCTCATCATATGCATTACATGAATGAAGTGTTAGCTGCTATGTGTCACACAAATCCTATATGATATTAAGGGTTTGTTACAATGTATCAGTGACGAGCTGTATCACTTTTAGGTTTTGTTTATCGCAGTTGATTGGTCAATTTCTCAGCACATAACATACTCAATCACAGAATAGATTGGAGGTAATTCTTAATGAAGTGTGTACAATACATAGTTGGGAAGGACGAGTCTAGTTTCTAGTAATATTCAACATGTTTCTTTCATTCCAAATGGTGGTGAAATGCAGCAAGTTGCTCTCCTTTAAATGCTTCTATCTACGGTATAGTACAAAAGTCTCGTGTCATTTTGACTTCCCGTGTTAATAAGCAATATTAACTTTAAGCTTCCTCATTGATATCACCTTAGTGTAAAATTTGTATTGTAACACTTTACTTTGTTCCGTCTATCAATTACCAGTCTTGCCGTCTCGATGGAATCACCCTACTTAGCTTAGGGGTATAATTGCCCCTAGGACAGTGCAGATGGTAACCACTGTCCCCGGCTCGTGTTATAATACTTCTCTACTAATCTGCCCCTGGTGGTATTTACTAGCTCACCGTATACCTTTAATATTCGTAGAGCACTATATAATTTATTATGTATGCGTCTCAGGGACTCAGGCGTATTAAGATATACTCTGGATACACACAATCGTTCACACAACAATTTAGCACTCTTAAATATCATACGCAGCCGGAATGTGACGTATCACTAACCTCGGCTACTCTACGAACTTGTTTAATTACCAAATAATGGACTCGGACGCTCAGATTCTGTGTAAACTGATTCTTTATTGGCCAAAAGGATTCATAAAAATATCTCTCCTGTTGCTGAAGGCTTACTTTCGTCTCTTTAGTCAATGTGTACAATATGCTGTTCACATTACGGATTCTCCGTTTAATTACCTGCCACAGCTGGCCGTGACTCAGCTTGGGTAAACGTACAATATGACATAACACTTGATGTGAGCGCTGCGCCGTAATTTCCCTCGTGATAATTTATCGAGCGGTGAAATTAGGCTTACCGATTTGGAAAAACACTAATATTTGTGTTATCGTCCCCTGAATAATGGCCTTATAGGTATTCACCTATCGATATTTAAATAAACACTAACACACAAAACAATTCTTATTCTACTTGAACTCACTACACAAATTCGAGCTCTCTAATAATACATATCCAAGACATAAATTAATAAAATAGGCCTCGGAGTGAAGCTCCGTAAAATATTTCCACACTTTAGTTCAAATAACACAGTTTAGTTACTGTATGCAGAATACTGTCATACCAGGTCCGTAATGGCGCGTATTCCACCTTAATGACAAACGAGGCTTAACTTTGCAGTCGTTAAATTAGGCGAAAAAGTCTATTAATTATGACCACCTGTAGCTTACTATGCTAGCTACCTTTAACAACGTTCAATTATATCAAAATATTGCGTACTTACGTCGAAATTCGTCTTTTAGCATACATTTACGAACCTGACAAAACGAGGCTTAAATTGGCTTCTATTAATGCTTCGCAGTATCGGCGATAAATTCAATTTAATAATGTCTTTGGGTCACTTACCCTTCTGTAGCTCTGGCTTGTGCCCTATTTCATCATCGTTGCCTACCTACGTGTCTTCTTAGGTCGTTTTACCTTAATTGCTGGACGTTCGAAATTGCCGCTTTATTTAACGCAGTTTTCGTTACACCATTTTCCTGTGGTCTCCCCAATTGTTGAACAACTAACGTCGCTGTCTGCTTGCGGTTTCTGCGTGAACCTCTCAAGGTCACCACCCTCGCTCTCAGCTGAGTGTCTTTACGTAACAACGTCCGTCGACCTCAACCAGCTGACATTCACTTGTTTACACACAGTTCGCTTTCACAAAAATCACGTTAAATACAATATTCACACCAAGTTTACAATTTACTTAATTAACTAAACATGACATATACATAATTAATAAATATGAAACTCTGAGCATACTTAATTATCTTATTTACGGCTTTTATCAGCTCAGTCAAACCCACTTGTTATAGTATGTAGCTTCACCATTGTCATGTAACATTGATTTCATGAGTGTTTCTATACCTTACATTTCTTGTATTAACTTTGTTAAGTATATTAAGAATAGGAAGGTGAGCAAATTGGATTAAATTGTTTTTATTTGTTTCAGACATTGTCCAAGGTAAATTGGTAATTAATACTACTACAACCTCGTTTGCTGTCTTCGGTGCGGAAGTATATTCTACTTTAGAATCATCATTTGAAATGGAGATGGATACATTTGAGGAAGAAAAAACATCTACACCCCTAATAGAGATTGTGCGTAAAACTTCTATGAAAAAGGAAGACATTAGTTTATCAGTTGATGTTTTAACCTCAGACTGCATTGTGAAATCAGAGAAATTGGACTCGTGTGACACTTTCCAATCTACCAAAAAGGAATCGGATGAGTGTAAGGAGTACTTTAACAAGATTACCATAAAAAAGGAAAAGGAAGAACCCGTAATTAGTTTAGTGGATAGACGTAGTTTAAAGTCTGACATCAGTAGTCATCACTCTAATACCTCAAATCATCATCTCATTAAATATATTGATACAAATGAATGTGTGAAGAAACATGAAAGAAGAAGAATTTTAGACAGGAAGTGCAAGAAGATCAAAGTTGTAGATCAGACCAAGTGTCTCACTTGTGGAATGAAGTTTGAAGAGGAACTATATTTCAAGAGTCACTTCTGTGATGCTGAAGAAGAATTGCAGCCAATTAGAAAGGAAAGTGAAAGTAAGTGATAAGTATATATGGATATTGTATAGGCCTTAGGAGTCCTTCTTTGATAAAGTTGAAATATTGTAAGACCTCAATAAGAGGTACTATTTGAGTCCTGTTGAATTTTTTATACCCAGTTATGTTTTGTGCATCTAGCAATAACTAAAGATACATTGAATAGCAATTGAATTATGGATACCTGCCGTATTTGCGAAACGGTGTTGTGGTGATTTGATTAGTATGGAAAGGCGCGTGACTGATATAATGGCAAACCTTGTACGGACCGTCTGAGTAACTGTTGAGCACAGGATGGGTATGACACGGGATCTCCAGCGCCTTTGATCGCAACCAGATTGTCGGGGCCAGACGTAAGCCACCATGGCGCAAGGGTACCCCTCCTCCCGTACGTCACAAGACACACCGGCCCATCGCTTCCGAATTATAATCGAGTGGCTCGATGAGCACTCCATGTACATGAGGATGCTTCTCTGTCCCCGAGATCACCGGACCTCAATCCTATTGAACACATCTGACACGCTGTTGATACAGATGTGCGTGCCACGGACCCTGCTCCGACCGATCTCCGTACATTGTGGGAGGCTCTGCCGAGATCATGGTTCGGTATGGCTCCCCAACGCTTCCGGTGTCTTGTGGAGTCCATGCCACACCACATCGCCGCTGTCATCAGAGTGAGGGGGGTGCTACCCGCTACTACGTGGGTATCTCTAATTCAATTGCTCTTCAGTGTATATCTGTGACTTATGTTACTTTTACAATCCCCATTCTTGTTCTGACACAGTGTCAAAGTTTTCAGTCCACAAATACGTAACAATTAAACTGCAGTGCAGTCACAGAGAACCCTCTTGGACCAAAACTCAGGTTTATGAAAAGCCTTTCTTTAACTACGAGGCCAGTGGAGCTACCATGACGTCTGTTAAAATTAAAAGAACCAACACGAGCCTTTCCTGCCGTATTTACCAGTACAGTAATGAAATGTCTTTGTTCCTAGACAAAGCGTGATCTAAAGGTACCATACTCACGCTTCTTAATGTTCCATGTTGAACCATGAGATCCGAACCTGTAGGGTTTAGAAAGTGTTCAGCAGAGGAACGTTGCAGTGGAATGAGAGCTACGTGATTTGGAATTAAAACAACCAGTCACCGACTGCCTGGCGTGAGTAAAGAAAGTTATATACGAGTATTCATCGTTATGCCGTGGAGAGGGTGTGTGGTAGGATGTCCGAAACCTGTGGATCTTGCGACTGTTGGAGGACGATATAGATGCGTGATCAGGAAAGTTAGGGTGCAACACCATAGGCCCGCAAACCATATGTCCACCAAGACTACACTACCTGTGCCCGTTCATCCGCCAAACGGATGACCTGGATCACTTCGGTACAGTCGTGAAGCAGCTCGAATCAACCACTACCAAAACAACTACACAGACGTACTACTGTTACGGAAGAGCAGGCAGGGGAAGGGATCCTTGATTGGAGGTGTTGTGGGATGTTGTAGTTCCTCGCTGTAGGCACTGAGGGCCGCAATGTGAATATCCATGCAGACACAGACGTAGTGTGCGTATTGACTGGCGTGTTTGAAACGCCATATGCTCAGAAGCTGGCGAACAGAATAACCACCCAGACACACACACACGAGGTTGGTAGCAGCTGTACATAAAATATGATCGGTAACTATCATGTGAATTCCAGATCATGTGCATATCAGAGGGAATTAAAAAGCTGATATGGTCACCAAAATGGCCACTAGCTTAAAGAATGAAACGAATTATAAACGAGCTAAGACACATGGCTATTTCAATTTCTCGAGCTTTAACACCTAAGTCATTTTTAAAGTAAGATACTGTGATGTACAATGAGTATGCACAGAGTAATCAGCTATTTTTTATGAAGTGTGTAACTATCTAATCAATTATACGATATCTGAGTTAGTTTAGTCGTAATTCTTAGTTTGTTTTTAATAACTAAAAACCTTTTTTCACGACCTGTTGAGTGTGGACATATATGGAAGAATGTAAAATATGTTTCATCTAAGAGTTGAAGAAAATCAAATTTAATTAACATGTAGCAGAAAGTGTTTGTCTTTTTAGGGCGAATAACTCCAATTGGAATTAAAACTTGTTAGTTACGAGGCACGCTAGTGGTATTGTTTTATCTTATTCATGACTTCGAATTAGTTACTTATCATGCAGTGTTTGATTTTTAAGTGCTGGTTAAGTGCATTGCTGTGCAGACAATGGGGATATGTAGTTATGCTCACGTTTGTAGAGAATTGCGAAGGTTGCGCAGTAAGGTGAGCTGGTCTTTAATTAATATAAATCCATGTGCTAGTACCAACTCAAACTGCCTAAAAATAATGACGAATTTTATTGAAACAATAATGTGTTATCAGATTCTGAATGCAGTATATTATTTGAGAAATACTATTGTCACATCATATATATGGATTACTGTAAGAAAATCATTTCCTTCTGTACCTTACCCATTGATATTTACATAACCATTAATAGATGTGATATATTTCCAGTGACTTGCTTTGAGGACCAGCTGCCTGACAGTGGAACATGTAACAGTGAAGGGGAACTGGCATTTGATACTTCAAAAGAAGAACAGCTATGCTGTCTTATCAAGAAGGGATTTACATCAGAACACGATGCTTTGCAGCCAAATGTGATACAGTCAGAGATAATGTATTCTGAAGTAGAGAATTCTACAATCAAAATACCGATTAAAGTGGAAACTGAAGAATTGCTAGTTGACTTGATTTCTTCAAAGGTCAATATCAAGTCAGAACCAACCTTTTTCTCTGATGAAGTGGATGAAGATTGTGTTTCTTGGAGTGACATTCATAAATACAAACATTTAATTACACTACCTTCCCTTGGTGCAAAAGCAAAGCAAGAAAGAGAGAGCTTTGTTGAGTCCAAGAAGAATTTTAGAAAGATCACATTGCCACCAAGTATTGAAAATTGTGCAGCCGATGACAATGGCGAGTTTAAGAAAACGAAGAAAAGAAGAGCTAATAGTAAGTGCAGGTATAATATTAAGTTTCTGTAGATCTTTTGATATAACTATTCATCATACTCATAAAAAAGTGAGATAATTCAGTACAAATTAAGAATAAGAAATCCAGCAAGTAAAAAACAGCTAATACCCATTAGCATCAATCCTAGAAACAAGACCATGCCAGTAAGTATTAATGCAGTAGTATTAACAGAATCGGTTACAATACCTCTTGTTTCGACTCTAAATAAACCAGAGACCAATTTAACTATCTTTAAATAATTGCGAAAATTATTTGCTATTCCCAAAAGGTTAATGTGGCCTACCTGGTTTAGACTTATTAATTACTGTATACAGTAACAATATGAATTGAAAAAGACAAAAAGGACAATTTAGAATAAGGGGTTGTAATTGAAACTATCAAATGTGCTACGGCATTTAGTAAAACCTAATATGTGTCGCTCAAATTCAATTAGAGAGAATAGTTTAAACACATTTAATTATTCTAAAACAACATTTTTCACTTTGTATTAATGTATAACTTGATAGGAAGGGCTGGATAGTGTTGAATAGATGCAAAATATGAAAAATCTTCAACTTTGAAAAAAGTAGACAGTACTAACAAGGTTTAAATAAACTAATATATAACCAGGTTTAATATTTAAGTAACATTATTGAGAAGTAGCAGCTTATTAAACATGTACTATTTGAGAAATTTATATAAACGTGATGGACACTTGTGCTCATAAATTGAAATAATGTGGCAAACATTAGTTGGAGTTAAACATTTACATTTCGATAACATTGGCTTAAAGAATTGTAATGGATTGAAGCCAGAAGTTTATGATTAAGGTTTTATTTAGATTTACATTTTGTTAAATACAGTTTAAGGTATGATATCATTCTTGAATGGAAATATTTATCTCGTAAAATTAAGTTATAACTAAATTGGTATTCTAAGTATTAAACGTTTTTTATTTTATTTGATAAAATATTAATTTTATTATGTTGTTGCATTATATCAAAACTCCATTAAGCTGTCAAAATATTGATAAGTTTTGTTAGCTTCCAATCAAGTGACAGCTAGTTCTGATAGAGGTCACTGCTTTAAATGTGAAACATTTAATTAAAGATTACCTGCAGTTAAATATAATTTAAAAGGTGGTTATGTTTAAAGACTAAATTTGTAAATAAAATGCTATAAAACTTATTTACATACACTTTTGTGTGCAGTTAAATAGGCTTTTGTCAATTCATCTTAATAGAATTGCAAGAACTCGCTTTTCTATAAAGCCTACACCATTTTCATAATAATAATAATTATATTTAACATTAACGTAGAATGGCTTAATTACTTAATTTATTGATTTACTAACAATTTTCTTATGATTTTAAAATGTTTTTCTAACTGTTACTATCTTTGTCACAGTCATTACTGGTATCACAAGAGAGACTGGTATGATGATGTAAATATTTTTTTGCATAAATACATCTTACCAAGAGCTGTAAAGAAATTTTGCACAGAGGTTTATTGTGGCCTATCATTCATACCAAATTTACATTTTTATCCTGATTTATCAGCTGTTCTCTTATCCAAAGATGGAGTAATGGTTTTGTTATAAAGGAAATGCTTAAATAACAAAATGTATTAATAAGAAAGTTATCATGAATGAATTGTGACCTGACCAACACCGCTAACGACATCTGCAAAGATGAATGAAGTTTTGTTTGTATTGGGATAATATGACATCTATGCTTTATATGAAATTCAACCCACAAACAAAATCAATTTGGAGTGTACTACTTTTACCACTCGGTCATTCAAATAGTCTAAAAAACACTCGTAAAATATTGTTAACCCATCTTTTGTTTTCAGTCAACAATGAATTATTATTAACAATGACAATCTGTCTTGTTACGTTTAAAGAGATGCGTTTCTTGTACCTGATACCACTTTATTTTTCTTAGGAAAATTGAAAACCTCTACAGAAGATGAGGCAAGAGATGTCAATAGACCCAGTGAAAGGTCCAAGGATAAACAAATACTCAATAACAGAAATAAATATATTTGTCACCAGTGTGGTAAGAGCTTTTCTTGGCTTTCAAAATTTGTTATCCATAACAGAACCCATACTGGAGAAAAACCTTTTACTTGTAATATTTGCAACAAGAGATTTTCTGGATCATCTGTACTGACCCGTCACTTAAGAATACATACTGGAGAAAAGCCTTTTACTTGTGGAATTTGCAAAAAAAGTTTTAATCGATCTTCTAATCTCACAGTTCACAAAAGAACACATACTGGAGAGAAAGCATTTACTTGTGGTACTTGTAAAAAGAGTTTTTCTTCATCCTCTTATCTTATATTTCACAAAAAGAAACACACTGGAGAAAAAGCTTTTACTTGTGATATTTGTAACAAGAGTTTTTCTTCACGTTCTTGTCTGACTCTTCACATAAGAAATCATACTGGAGAAAAATCTTTTATGTGTGATATTTGCAACAAGAGTTTTTCACAATCTTATTATCTTACACTTCACAAAAGAAAACATACTGGAGAAAAACCTTTGAAGTGCAATATTTGCAACGAAGGTTTCTCTCGGTCAACGTCTCTCACAGTTCACAAACGAATACATACTGGAGAAAAGCCCTTTACTTGCGATATTTGCAACAATAAATTTTCCCGATCGTGTTCTCTTACAATTCACAAAAGAAAACATAATGAAGAAAAACCTTTTCCCTGTAATATTTGCAACAAGAGATTTTATCACTCTTCGGCTCTTACAATGCACACAAGAATACATACTGGAGAAAAACCTTTTATTTGCAATGTTTGCAACAAAAGATTTAATCAGTCTTCGTACCTTACAGTTCACAAAAGAATACATACTAGAGAGACACCTTTTACTTGCAACATATGCAAC
The DNA here is from genome assembly GCA_003456935.1 of Machilis hrabei. Lineage (NCBI taxonomy): Eukaryota > Metazoa > Arthropoda > Insecta > Archaeognatha > Machilidae > Machilis > Machilis hrabei. The sequence continues at coordinate 12,932 of KZ877986.1, forward strand.
AAGGGTTTTTCAACATCTTCTTGGCTTATAGTCCACAAAAGAACACATTCTGGAGAAAAACCTTTCGCTTGCAATATTTGCAACAAGAGATATTATCAGTCATCGGGTCTTACAGTTCACAAAAGAATACATACTGGAGACAAACCTTTTGCTTGCAATATTTGCAACAAGAGTTTTTCTCAATCTTCTTGTCTTACAGTTCACAAAAGAATACATACTTGAAAAAACCTTTACTTGAGATATTTGTAACAATAAGTTTTCCGGATCATCAATTCTGACCCGTCATAATGATACATACTGTCGTGTAGTTCTCAGTGTTGTAAATATATTTTTGTTCCTGAAATCGTACATACAGAATAATGTGTACTTGACACTTAAGTCTTGTATCCATGAAACCTGTAATGAATAGTCTTTTAGAATTCTGTAAATAAACTTTATTCCAGTTCAATAGTGATTAACATGGGTATTGAATATGAAAATATATCATTTAAAAGTTATTTCGCGTAGGTGTAATGTTTCTTTGTTTTTAAACTNCAGCATTTACTTTTCTTTGTCATTGGCTTTATACTTTCGTTGAAATTTTAAATCGTAAAATTATAGAGTCTGTTGTAAATCAGTTATTTCCATGTTTTACTCATAACTGCTTTAAAGACATACACAGTTAATACAGATAAATTATTAGACATTAGTTGCAACAAAATAATGTGTATTTCCTGTGTCTTGTGTTAGTAACTAGGTGTGAAAATCATTTTAGTACATTATAGATGAGGGAATGTATGTCATGTGGAATATATATTTAGTTTTATGTAAAGCATATTATAATTTAGTGTATGTATCGTAGCAACTACGCTCTTTTTTATAACTAAAATCTTTATTTGCCAACAAGGAGATATGTAGGAAATTCCTATGACCACTTTATTATGCGACAGCATTGCTCGCAGCTTCGAATTGTGATATTGAATGCCTCCTACCTTGGAGGCGTAGCCGTGGTTAATTAAAGAGGTAATTTCAATTAATTTTTCAGAGTTAAAACTCAATTTTGGATAGAGGTTAGAAATATAGAATATAATCTCAATATTCAAAACACTCTAAACAGCCACCACGTAATAAAAGTGTAGTTCTTTATTGTTCACTTTACACATTTAGCACCTCAATATTTCCAGTAAAAATTAAACATAAAGTTATGTTGTCAGCTTTTAGAAAAAGAATAAGCAAGATCTTAATATTCTTTCTTCAAGGACAGTTCAAGTGAAATGATTTCTTTCCCATTGGTGGATTTTCTTTTCTTGCTGTTGATGATCAAGGACATCCAGGATGGTGTTTTTCTCGTAATTCCATGCAACGGCTTTGACTCTCCAGGAAGCCGACGGTTTCCAGTTAGCGACAGCTAGGTTGTACCAATGCTTATCTGGATGCTGGAATGGCTTCGGGTTGCAATGTTGACTCAGACCCCAGTTGTGTCATTCATAGCAGACACTCGTAGAATATGTAAGCAAGATTTGGAAACAATTGGATGCCAGAGTTAGTTACACTACAAGAGGGCTACAATTTTTACAGTTTCGCACTTTGCACATGATATCATATACATAGAATTCAAAATATAATGTAGAAAATAAAAGCACTTGGCAAAAGTTCCGAAAAATAAGTCGTGCAAGAATTTGACAGAAAAGAATAATTAACAAACAACACAGTATGATGAAAACATTTACACGAGACGCTTAGTAGGATGACACAAATGGTTATTTCGACGATATCAGAAAAGGTTTAAAATACAACCAAGTTTTCACTGGACGTGCCTCTTATGGTAACCTCACTGGCACCTCGAGTAAGAATTGTATGTACAAGTATTCTGACGACTGTTTGCAAATAGTTCTACATTGAACTAAGCAACGGTAATTAATACACAGCTTTAAATTAGACAGTCTTATTCTGGTCCTATCAACGAGTAGAAAACCTAGAAGATAGCTTACTTAAAAAATCATATACAGAACACTTACAGACAAGGAATACATCAGACGTGCCTTATCTGCTTCTCTCCCTTCTCGCTACATTGCGGAAGGTATTGATACAATTCCTTATAATCTAAATTACAATCAAATTACACTTATTCTTGTCTGTTCAATGGGTTGCCCAAAATAAAACGATGAAACTAATTTCTACAAGTCATGAGTCCAAAACACAACAAAATGAAGTGAAAAAAATCCCTCTAGAAGTGACAAATGATGATGACAGTATATACAAGTAGATGGTAGATGCGTGTGAAACCATTTGCAACCGTCCTTGGGTCCTTGAAAGGGCGCGACAGTCCTAGATCCGACGTGTCCATGCGTGCATTGAAGAAGGTGGAGGACATTTTGAGCATTTGGGTGTGAGTGCGAGTACATAACAATTGAACGGAAGATGCATTACATTATTCAAGTGTCACATTAACCGTAAATGTATTCTGTCAATTTGAAATAAAATGTGACATCTGTTTGACGTAAAAATTACATCTGTGTTTATTTCGTAGAATATCGTCCTACGATTATAACTTATAAACCAGGCATTTCCGGACATATTTTTAAATGAAATTTTTTTCTTGTCTAGGTGTGGAAAATATACTCACAAAGTGTGTACAAGTATTTTTGAATCACCCACTATATGTGTACATAGATAGGAAAGTTACACCTTGTACATGAATAATAAACATGTTAAAAGTGTTTATCCCAAAGTTGTTTTATTTGGTAAGTCAAAAACGTTAAATAGCTTTCTGAAATATTTAATGTTATGCACCAGATAGAGACTTAAGATTGGATGTAATTTCTGAGTAAAATTACTAATCAGTTGTGACGAATTAAGCTTCAAATATAAATTAAATTCTAATATGTTTACATTATTCAGTTCAGTTATATCATTTCATATTTCAAAATTCCTCATTTTTAGTAGTATTGAAATATAAATTATTTACAATGCTCTATATACCTTTGGTTTACACTTAAATTAGTTTTGTAATTTCTAATACTTATAACATACATAACTACTAAAATCCTAAGTTTATATAATTAATGAATTGAGATTTGAAATTAGTGCTCCTGTATGTATGTGTATCAAATATGTTTTTTAATATGTACAATTTTTATTAGCAATTTACAGTTATTACTAATTAAGTGTTACAATTTAGTAAGACTTGTATTTCATAAGAAGTGAAAATATATAAAAACAATATAAATTTGCTTGTTTTATTGTTTACAACATGTATACCACAAATTAGCTTTGAAGAAAGCACAAAACCTATTTGAAATACTATTGCCTTGCTAATGGTATAGTGACTGTCTAAAAATCACAGAACTTCTGTGTATTCTGTGATAGTTGGTATCTGAAATTCAATGCAGAAATATTTTCATGATACAAACACATGTTGAGGCCTCATAAACATTTTGGTTATTTTGTAATAACAAAATGCATAACTATATTATGTAATGTCAGTGTTAAATATGTATTTTTTTAAGATCCAGGATACTTTATGAGGCACATATACAACAAGCTAGCTTCTCACTAAAACCAAATGAGTTATGGACTTGCATGTCCGCCATTGCATTGGCCACGCTGTAGCCATTGTAAAGTATTGACTTTTTAAATGAACTATATTAGTATATGGAACTCAATTGTCAAAGAAGAAATATGATTAAATATCAAATTTTTACATTCAGTTTACTTCTGTGATATGAAATAACTTTGTACTCTTAGTATGTTTCTATTTGTATGTAAACATTTTTAATACTACTGCAAATTCATTTTTCAGGTCCATTTGGTTTCCTTTTTTAAAATTTGTTTTTTGCTATATATCTTTGTGATATGGCCGAAAGCAAAGTTAAATAGTTAAACTTAGATTACCCTTGTAAAAGTAGACTTGACTCAAAGAATTGTGTAGTGCCAGCTGTAGTTAGCAGTCAATGTCGGATTGTGAATGACAAACGGAGATTAACTTTGGTCATCCATATTGGCTAGTTAAGTTCAGAGATCTTACATTATGTACTTACAAAGATTGATGACTGTGAAAAAGATTATTGACAAGATTTAGAGTTTGTGAACATGTTACACGACAACCCTCTCGTGTTTTAAAAGTACGAGGTAATCTATTTCGAGGTTTTAGAATGTGGTTTGAAGTATCCATTTTGTTACTCCTACCCCAGTTGTAAGGAGTGCTGGAACATTCAAACAACGAAACTACGTGTTTGTCACTACTAATGTACTCGCATACCATTTAAGAGTTCAGGGGTTGATAATGCAAAGCTTTTCTTCAGCTATTTTTACATTAACGTTCTAACTATATCTGATGCTACCCTAATAGTGACGGACATTGTGGTTTGTTCGCATAAGTCAGCCCGTGTTAGATATTGTATGTGGTTAAATTATTAGCTATACAAAACATTAAGTTAAAATTATCTTTCACAAATCGTGTACAAAAAGTATGTACGTTTGTCATATGAATCTTGCTCCTGTATGTGTGCACTTATGTAGGCGACTATCCAGACCCTTCTGCATATCTTTTCCGGTCTATCATAACCTGAAAAACATAAAACATGGACAGAAATTATTGCAATGAATAATAATAATATGGAACCTTAACCTAACTTATCCTCCTTAACCTAACCTAGAAATACAATAAACCTAATCTAAAAATTATAATCCAACACGCCCTGTCTTAACCTAGATGGAAGTGAAAAAATAGGGTGATGTATATATTTTGTTCAATCAAATTTTCCCCAATATTATTAATAGGCGCACTTACTGAGGCTGTTTTGTTTATTCTGGAATTAATGGCTAAGCTTTCTGATAAAGGCCTATTTTTTTTATGATACATGTCCTAATAATTACTTTATAATCATTTAAGTCCTGTATTATTTACATACTGGTTCCTTTAAAACAGAAGCCTATATATGTTAATTATTGTTTAAAATGAGGCGGAAGTTAAGTTGAAGCAGGTACATTGTAAATTCATTAAAGTTGTACTTTCAAAGTAAACAGTTCTCTGTAAGATAGTAAGTGTTAAATGACTTTCACCACATTTTTCATTGAAATCTATGACAGCATGCGCCTTTCGTGACAATGTAAACACAAAACGAAATTAAAAAACTATAATCGGCTTAATACAACAAACATGGTGGAGTCAAGGCACGCTGAAAGACAATGCACAAGGTGAAAGACAGTTTCCATAGCAACGAAAATCCAAAATGGTGAAAATATTAAAATTGAACTAGTATTAGATGTTTTGGGCCAAAATAAACATTTTTTGGGATATGACTTTTTCCCACACAACGCACCGTTTAGAAGATATTGTGAAGTTACGTGATAAAACAAACAAAATGGCGGATTTTCGTTTTTATGTTGGTTTTATACCAAGCTGAACAATTTTTGTATTTCATATTTTTCTCTAGCTCTTCTGTATCATGGCTAGAATTAGCGTCAGTCAGTCACTCAGTTACAATCAGCTATATATATTAGAAGATACACATTTTTCTTTATTAATATACACTTGAAGCTACACATATAATTTATATCTCCCTTCAATAGCTTCTTCGTGCTCTCTATGAATATGTACAAGCATCGAGTAATGTTCAAGAACAACCTATTAGAAGAGGACTAGACACTTGTCGGTCGGTTTTTCCATTGAACAAAGTGTTTGCTAAATGACGTCATGGGTATGACAGCGCCTCTTGTGGCTAAAGATAACACTGTGTGCTTTCGTCACGACACTTACAAGGGGAGTTTGTGAGGTGGTCATCACCGATTATATTGAAACTCGGAGGGCATGTAGTACACTTCTATAGTTGTCACAGGGTGCAGCCATTTTACTAGATGACCAATAGATTTTGACAAAATGGCGGTGAAAGATTTTGCAGGTAATACTTATGCCCGCGTGGTGAGAGAAGCGATCGAGGTGTCACGATGGCCGAGGTGGCAAAGGCGCCTGGTCAGAACGCGGGACGTTAGTGGTTCGAATCCCAAATATTGCTGCATATAATTTATTTTTTATTTCATGAATATTGTAGTGAAATTAGTGTTTTTTAAAACATATTTTAGCTAATAAAACTCGATTTAAAATGAAATATCCT
>KZ877990.1:2694-17201 GCA_003456935.1 Machilis hrabei
CTTTTGTAAACAGAGGCCACCGTGGTCAGGGATAGGGCGATTGTACACCTGTATATCTTACACCGTGGTCTCACCAACTTTGTACCTACTAAGGGGCCAAGAGAGGACCACCCACGAAATCAACGCATTCATCTGTATTTTGAGTAATCTGTTGCTGAGGTCAATTCACAAGACCAGTATCTGGAAAAAAGTAGACTATCTACAGGATGGTCCAAATGTCTTGTCAACCCCTATGGAAAGGTGTAAGAACAATAGGATTTTACCAGACACATGTACTGGATTTAGTTGACTCACTGTCATTGTCATTGACACAGTCACTATCATTGACACTGTCACACATCTAGAAGGTCTGTATGGACACCATAATTTTCGTGGCACAAAATGATGCGGCGCCATGGCCTTGGTGAATTCCTGGTAAAAACACCGCTGCTACAAAATATACAAGATTACAACTTATTCACATACCTTTCCAACAATATTACAGGGGGTGACAAGACATTTGGACCATCCTGTACACAGTCTGAAAAATTAAAATAAAATAAAAGATGAGCAGTGGCATTGTCGTGCACATTGAAGCAAACTTTTTCAGTATACGTAGTTTAGGGAAGAACCATGGTATGGCTGTTGAGGGCACGTCTCCAATATCCACCCACAATTATTTTAGCTTGTTGGGATCAGGTACAACCCTTTCCCCTTTTAGGTCAAGTCTACTTTGCGAGATATTTTAAAGCTGTACTCCTATACTATTCTTTTAAGTGATTGGACAAATTTGACACACTTAAAATGCGTGTGGCCTGGTTGGCTTAACGGTAGAGTGTTCGCCTCTTGGTCGGAATATCCCAGGCTCAATCCCCGTTACAGACTCTTAGCCCTTAGAATAAAGGGTTAACACCCAAGTCTACCTGTAAATGATCGGAGGCGTCTTCCGGGATGGACTAAGTCGATACATTTTCTACGTAAAGAACCCACCACTGGCTATGTGTCGAATGAGTTGCAAAATTTAATCACATTGAAGAGTCGTTTTCAAGTTGTTGGCGAGTCCATTAGACCTAGTATGGCAGAAACGTGGAACCATAAACACAGCAATTGCCATAAAGACTGAACACGCAGTGGGATGTTGTTACAATACAATGTGACTGACGTTAGCTAGGTTTGTTTTAACGATTTTGTATTATTTGAGTTTACAATCCAACAATGGAGGTCGCAAGGACTCTAAAGGGTGACTGACTTTTATCCACTCACTCTACACGTAATCGGTGTGGAGGTTTTACATCGGACATTTATGGAAGAGATCCTACTATTAACGTCCTTTCTGGAGAACGCCTACAAACGTATCTGAATGAGGCATACTTAAGAGGTACATTCCCATTGAAAGGATGCAAGCTGTTTTAAAAGTAGTGACGATAGAACTGCACTTGATATCTCTGTGTCTGTCTACCACATAACAATTTATATCTGTGCCTTGCCAGATGATCACTTGATATCTCGTTCAAGCAGTGCACACTTGCGAGTGTTTTCAGTATTAAAGGGGTTGGATACTGAGTTNGAAGTGAGGGATCCTGTTTGGCACTGTATNAGAACTGTTTATAGATTGGGAAANTGTACAAACAATAGTNNGTGTCANTNATGCTTAATTTTACGTCACATGACACAAGTTTAGCAAAGACAAAAATGGTATAAAACATTTTAATGGTTGTCATATGTGATTCAAACCAGATAGACCTAAGTTACGTGGTCAAAATCTGTTTTACTGTATCACATTTTTTGTTATGGCATGAACGTCACAAATATCGTTTCTCACTTCCCTATCAACCATTACTCCGTGAAATGCCATACCTGTATTTATTTTTATACAAGTCTCTCCATAATTGCACAATGTCACAATTGAAAGTCCAGTACATTATCTAGCCCAGACTACCACTTTGATGACTTCACTGTATTTGTCATACGATTAACTCATCGTGATTAGGGTCAATGGGACTGGAAGTGCGTCGTTTGGGTTGACGTTTTGTAGGACAAACATCACAGGATTGAGGTGACGACAATTTTCACTCAGAATAGCTCAAGCTTTCCAGTGTAATTTTGTGTTGTAACTGTAAGAAAACAGTGCAGCAGCCCTTTCAAATTGTGACCAAACGCTAATGTAGAGGATGGCCCAAGCGTCCCGTATCAATGGGTAGGTCTATGATTTGCTTTATAAAGTTTTTTTCTTCCCCTAGGTGAACCATGTTGACCAATGACGAGCGTGTGGAACTCATTCTCCTCTATGGACTCGAAGGCTACACCCACAGAGACGTTGCGGCCGAATTTAATCGAAGGCACCCGCACCGAGACACAGCACCAAGCACAGGGGGTGTAGCGGATGAAACACGATCAGGACGGCCCAGCACATCAGGAATGGTGGAGGAAACGGTCCTGGCAAAGGTGTTTGGGAGCCCGAAGAAATCCGTACGCCGAACAAGCTTGGAATTGGGCGTTCCTTGGACAACCATTCAGCGCATCCTTAAGAAGCACACATTTCACCCGTACAAGATGCAAATGCTGCACCACGTGACGGAGGACTATCTGGACCGTAGAATTGAAATGTGTGAGTGGTTTCTGGGCCAGCTGGAGGGGGACGCGAAATTCTTGTCCACAGTCATGTTCACAGACGAAGCTAATTTTTATGTAAACGGCGAGGTAAACCGATAAAATCTGCGCTACTGGTCCCCACAGAACCCTCACTGGTTTACAGACAGCAAAGAACAAGGAGCCGAGCGCATCATGGATTGGTGTGGTCTGTGGAAGGACCGAGTCGCTGACCCCTAATTTTTTTTACGGAACTCTCAACAGTGAAACATACCTGGCAATGTTGGATGATTAGTTCATCCCCGATTTGGACATCATTGATTTCAGGCCACAGTGGTTCATGGAAGTCGGCTCCCCCCCAAAAAAATATGGCATGCAGGTACGTCATTGGCTGGATGACAACTTGCCGCACTGGATTAGTCGCAGGAGAGCCATGGAATGGGCTCCTCGATCACCTGACTTAAATCCAATGGATTTTGTCGAATGGGGCTACCTGAAATGAANAGTGTATACTTTTAAGATCAGGGACAGGAACCATCTGCGTGAGCGAATTGCTGCAGAGTGCCGCGATATTTCGCCGGCCATGGTGTGTTCAGTTATGTTTTGACATAGGTGGAAATCACATTGAAAATATATTGTAATTTACGCATTGATGCGGGACTTTTGGGCTATCCTATAGAATGGAATAAGTAGATATGTAGTATACTAAACGTCAAACATGGTGGCGCCTGAGAAGGTGAAGTTTTAAGTGACGCACAACTTAGACTCCGGCATCTGCAGCGATGTCAACTCGTTCTAAGTACTAAGATTGATTGATTGTTTGAGTTAATGGTCCTACTCCTGACTGCAATGGTATAGGGGAGCCCCCTTCCACGACGTAACGATGATTCAGGATGCTTGAATTTGACCACTGAGGCCTCAACACGTAGCCGGTGGTGGGCTATTTTACATCGAACACGTATCGATGGGATCCCAGGTTCAACGTCCCTCCCGGAAGACACCTACGACCATATTTTAGTGTGGAATGCTTCACATTCAGACTGGAAGGTAAACCTTATATACACAAAGTTATAAGCACCAAGACATTACAAAATATAGTGTATGTAGCACTTTTACACATAAAATGTATCAAAACAAGTCAATGTTAGTGTTAAATGAGATCCTCTGATATCAAGTCAAAGGTTGATTTGCTACAAAGAATAAGGCACACAGAATCCGGGGTGTTGTAAAACTTACAGATGATGAATTGGATCGTGTTTTGCCAGTTTCGTTGGTGGCCTATATCACATAAAAATTTGCAAAACCTGGTGTGACTGACCTCGTATAGCTGACAGAAGAAAGTGACATGCACAACAGCAGGGAAAGCTCCTTCATCTGTGTTCACGAACTTTTTGAAAGAGTGGTGGACTAGGTAGGTGTGGCAACACTGCTCTTTCATTTCTCTCATCAAATGCAGGTAATTGGAGTTTCCGAAACAACATTGCTGTAGTGGCTACTAACTCAAGCGCCATGATATTTAATGGTTACTTTAATATATCCTAACCGAACCTAAGGGGTTGAAACAACTTTTTCGAGAATTTGTTTGCCTATCAAAACACATGACAGGTACGTTAAGGACCGTGACATTGCACGCCGGAGGTCCAGGTTCGATTCCTGGATAGGACTGGGTGTTATTCTTGTGTGCTGTCCTAAGTGTGCACTTGTGTGGCATGCGTGTGAGCACTCACTTGTGTTGTCCTAAGTGTATGCACAAATGTCGGAATAAAAAGTGGNCNTAAACGTTAGTGNTAAGACGCACCGGAAGTAATGCCCACAGGCGGTTCCCGGTGCACTAACCACTAAAATAAAAAAAGGTACGTTAAGGATACCATAACAAGACCAAGCTGAACCGAAACTTGTATAGGCCTAATGTGTTTTGTAGGCCTTCATCTGGTAGGCCTATAATATTATAAATAATTAAACAAAAATGTTTGAATATTATTGAAAAAAATGTTCACCTATACTAATCCGTAAAATTCATTCATGCAAAAACAAACCTGGTTTCTACTCTGTATAAGCTTATTTGACCTTTTTTTTTGTTAGGGTTATGCACCGGGAACCGCCGTAAGGCATTACCTCCGGTGCTTTTAGCCTAACATTTATGGCCACTTTTTATTCAGACGTTAAGTGCACACATTTAAGACAACACAAGTGAGTGCACGGACGTTTGCCAACACAAGTGTACACACTTAGGACAGCACAAGCGTAACACCCATGCCCTAGCCAGGAATCGAACCTGGGACCTCNGGCGTGCAATGCCACGGGACTAACCACTAGGCTACCGGGGCCGGCAAGCTTATTTGACCTAATGAATGTTAAGTTTCTGCAAACTTTTGTGTATAGAGGATGTTTGTAAATCCCCCCTGCAGAGCTTTGAAAACGTTAGAAATTTGGAGAAACGGCGAAACACGTGATCCATGATTTTGAGGGGCTGCTTTATCCGTAACAAGATATTGACCGGGGGTTCCGCAGGGACCCGGGGCTGCGGCCCAACGCGAAACATTTAAATGGAAAGGGAGTCGTGTGATACATCACGTGAAAAGTCTAATCAAGACGAGTAAAACAAAACAAAAAAATATTTGCTACGACGCTCATTTTCAAAATGGCGGCCGGTCAAAGTTGGAAATTGAATTTAAAACAAACCTTTATTCTTCAGGTTTATGAAGTTGCAGAGAGTAGGGTAGTATCAAATCCGAGCATATTACCTGCAGCCAAATAAATAATCTCGAAAGATTCATCCTATTTTCTTTTAATTTTATTCCGTTTTAAAAGTTGAATGTACAAAATCAGTCTACAGGGGCTGCTTTATCCGTAACAAGATATTGACCGGGGGTTCCGCAGGGACCCGGGGCTGCGGCCCAACGCGAAACATTTAAATGGAAAGGGGGATCGTGTGATAGATACATCATGTGAAAGGTCTAATCAAGACGAGTAAATCAAAACAAAAAAATATTTGCTACGACGCTCATTTTCAAAATGGTGGCCGGTCAAAGTTGGAAATTGAATTTAAAACAAACCTTTATTCTTCAGGTTTATGAAGTTGCAGAGAGTAGGGTAGTATCAAATCCGAGCATATTACCTGCAGCCAAATAAATAATCTCGAAAGATTCATCCTATTTTCTTTTAATTTTATTCCGTTTTAAAAGTTGAATGTACAAAATCAGTCTACAATCTTACCTTTAATTGAGGAGGTGCTCGAATTGAGCCCCATTCGGCTGCAGCTGATATTCTTGGATTTGATACTACCCGACTGTCTTCAACGTCATAAACCTGAATAATAGAGGTTTGTTTTAAATTCAATTTCCAACTTTGACTGGCCGCCATTTTAAAATGAGCGTCGTTGCAAATTATACTTTTTTATATTCGTCTCGATTAGACCTTTCATATGATGTATCACACGATCCCCCATATATTTTTCGCGTTGAATCACAGCCCGGGCCCCTGCGGGGCCCGCGTCAATATCTTGTCACGGATAAAGCAGCCCCTCGAAATCATGGACCACGTGTTTCGCCGTTTATCCAAATTGTTAACGGTTTCCAAGCTCACACTGTATATCGTATATTGTGTGCTAATGTGAGTAGGACAGCCAGATAGATAGATAGATTGACACCTTTACTTGTTAAGAGATACTGAATTGTGTTAGCTTTTATAATACACAAAGCGGTGGTTATTGGGTTCCTAACCACAACAAGAAACTGAAGATCAATAGAATAGCACACGACATTAATCTATAAAGAAAGTCTAGTATATCTAGTACCAGTGATGTTTTACGGTCGAAAGTGAATGGTAAGTTAGGAACCAAAATGGCAACCCATGTCATGTAGAAATATTCCAATCAAGCAAGTACCGATCAGCGATAGATTGATAACAACGACGGACCAGCAAACATTGCAAGTGCTTCATAGACATACCTGTTTCTACAAAGACGATAGCAATAAAAGATTTTGACACCTTTCCGGCTTCTCTCACTCTGTCCCTCAGAGGTTGCGGCGGTACGTTTATTGTAAAGGCGGCACGCGGAATTTCTCAGCCTAATTTCAGCGGCTCTTTTAAGAACAAAGGACGCCGCCTCCACTTGCAAAGGTAGGCAGGTGAAAGGCGCAGGTAGGAGAGGTGTTTAGCAGATGCCTCAGGGTGAAGGTAACAGCTCTTGTTGGTGACCAAATTAATGGCCAAAGTCCGACTCCCGAACACGTAAGACGCTCCTCAAACCATTGGCTCGTATCCACCAATCAGTGGCCGGTCCCAGTGACAATGCATTTCTAATGGCACGAAGCATGCATGGATGGTCTGATTACGATGTAATAGGCGCCTTTGATTTTTGCCGTGCTCATACTCGTTTTAAAATGAGATTATATATGGATGGAAACTTCTTTTAATGGTTTATAAACTGAAGAAATAATTTGCATACATTATATAATACTGATTTGGAATAAATTATCGCCCTGTACACTGATCCACGTTTAACTATAACAGTTTTATTGATAGTAAAGAAGCTGAAAAATGATTTCGAGAGGTTAAATAGGTCTACTGTATGTGTGAATAATTACAAATTACCCGAACAATTCAAAGATCTGGTACCAGGTACCTATGCAACACAAATTATTAAATTTTCAGGTAATGGTCTTTAGAAAAATAAATAGCCTAATTGAAAATAAAACACTAATTATCTTTGAGTTATGAAGAAAAAATACTAAGCTATTTATAAACCAATCTTAATGCTGGATCTACAATGGATGTAAACGGGACATTGAGGATATCCTATGAATATCCTAGGGGCATTTTTGATGTCTGGGTAAGTGCATGCTGTGTTGTTGTTTTGATCGAATATAACTGAAGCTGATACGCCAGATTTAAGCTACTTACTGGGTAAGAGTTTGGAGATGATCATCTCTGTTAGGTCAGACGTCTGTCAAACTACGTCTGATTGTAAATCTCAAAAATGTATACTAAAGTCTTAATACAAACGTCAAACGTCTCTCTGCAGACCGACCACATAAGGGCTAATAGGGAGTGGGGGTAGAAGTAGTTAATTTGTATTTTTATTTTAATAGGTCAAAGAATGCAAAAGCTGTAAATATCTTAAGTTTATACCCAAAAATCATTCGCAATTTTACTTTAGTGCACCCCCCCCCCCAAAAAAAAGATATAGTTTACATTATTTTTTCTTCCCGTTAAACCCTTTGCTTAGGTACAACATAGCACTGTGTCTTGTTATGAATATTTTTCGTTGCTTCATATCTGTAATGATATCTCCTTTTGAATTGTTTGACTGCATTTGTGCCCACCCACAATAGGGTTATCATATTCAAAGAGCTTTTTTTTTTTACAGATTACCAACTCAAATTAAAGGTTGATCCACAATACTACGATTTTCAGTTCTACGATACGTCCGATAAGATAGCTTCAGTACCACCTGACTCAGGTGTCCAATCAGCGTGCATATATAATAAACGTCGTAAATTTCGGTTGTACGACATCCAATTTTCTGGCTTTGAGATTTTCTCATCTGCTCTGTCGTACTGCTGGTCCAGTTGATGAAATTTGGCATTTTGATGTCGAAATGAATACCATCACGTTTAAATAAATGTATTTTTAACCTATAGTTCCGCAACACATCAAGCACCGAAGAAAAAACGGGATCTGCATGTTTTTCATTTGTGGTGTTGTGAACACGACTTGGTTTAGGGACGCGTGAAATATGGATACGTTTCATGGGTTTCTCAGGTCTTCAATATTATTGGTTGTATGCACATTCAACCAAACACGAAATTCATGGCGTATTCTGCAACTAATAAATAACCATAGAAGACAGCCTCGCAGCGAAACCTTTGGTCAGAGTAGTCATACAAACAATCGAATTACATCATTAACAACAAATCGATCGTACCGGACGTATCGTATTCATCGTAGTATTAGGGATCAACATTTAATTAGAAAAACAGAAACGCCCATTTTTTTAGTTCNTTTAGGTAGGCCTATCTAAAACTGTGGTTTTGGCACAATTTATCGGGATGTGTAAAATTCACACATAAATATGAAATACCCCTATGTAGGCCCTATGTCATAAGTCCTAATACCCCAATCTGATTGTCACTAATCACTGTATTTACATGGACTGTCTTGCTACTCTTCTCAAAACACCATCTGTTACTTTTTGGTTATTTTTAGTATATGGTTCCACGCTTCTGACTGCAATGGTCTAATGGAGACCCCATCCGCGTCGTAACGACACTTCAAGATGCTTGGATTTAGCCACTCACATAGCCAGTGGTAGGTTTTTTTGCATCGAACATTTATCGATGGGACCCCACAATTAACGTCCCTCCCGGAAGACACCTACGATCATACCTTAGTGTGGAGTGCTGCACAGGCAGACTCGTAATACCCTTTATACGCAAGAACCACCTTTTGGCACAATATGACACTATTGCTTGTCTAATTCCTAGATGATTGGGTGTGTTAGGTTTTAAAGGATGAATTTATTACAAATAAGGCTAACAACTTATTAATCAAAAAGGCACAATTTCATGAGCGTATTTTAAGATAACGCTAAGGATAACATAACAGTGACCGAAGCATAAATTTTATGTGAAATAATGTCTGTCGTTCGTTGCCTATGTAATTGTTATAAATCAGTAAAACAGTTATATCTTATGCAAACTCTATAGCTTGTGCTAATGGAATATTTACCTAATTATTTTTTTATTCAAAATTATTTTATAATTAATTGAGCGATTTAATTTTTGCACCATTGTACAGTGGGGCTGGAAATCAGAAAAGAGTTCAGATTTCAAGATTTCGTTCTACTTGAAATTATGGACATTTTTAAGGGTGTTTTAGGGTGGCAGATTATGAATCTGATGTGCAAATTGCCAAATTTTAAAAACAGCGCTCCCAATACGGTGGCCAAAATTGCCAAATTTAGGCACATTTAAATTACAATCTTACTCTGAAAGTTTTCGGTCACTGATTCTGAATCTGGTGTCTGAATTTATCAAATTTTAATTAGCAGAACCAATATGATGGCCAAAATTGTTAGGCCTAAATATATGTATGTGGATTTGCATTAACAATTAGTATTCGGGGATGTTTGGAGTTGCTGATTTTGAATGTGATTTCAATTAACCGTAGGAACAACGCAGTTCAATTATTGAACGCAATCGAATCCTGGTTATCCGACCTTAGAATATCCGGCTCTCTTTATTATCCGTCCCGGTATTTGATATGTCACTAAGTAAAAAAAAAACGGTACACATTACTAGGTAGGCCTATTAGAGAAAAAATTTGATCGTAAAATACTGTACTGAATTTAAAATCCTGTTCCCTTTATATTAGTACATCGGAATCATTGCTCATAAAATCAGCAGATTCTATTCAAATGTTTGATTACTGCAAATAAAGACGTTATTATTATTATAAATTAAAACTTCGGGAAAAAAAAATGTTTCACTCGTGTTCCGACTTTTCCGTTATCCGGCCCGACCTACTCGGGAGTCTGCTGTATTTTTATACGCATTATTAATGATCTTCCAAAAGATATACGTTCTTCAAAATTACTTATATTTTTTCAGATGATGCTAAACTTTTTAAACACGTTAATGCATTAAATCAGGGATGGCCAATTGGCGGCCCGCGGGCCGCCATTTTCTGTGGCCCTAGGCAAGATTAGGAAAATTTAAATGTTTAGTTTCAAAATAAATAAAAAATCCTGAAAACCAAGAAATACAGTACCAGCATCGATTCTGTCATATCCAAACGAAGCGTAGCGCGAAATTTCGTTTCGCTTAAAACGCAAATTTTCGTTCACTTACCAAGCTACGAAAGATGTAGCGAATGTAATTTTTCGTAGCTTGGTAAGTGAACGAAAATTTGCGTTTTAAGCGATACGAAATTTGTGCTAGGCTGCGTTTGGATATGACAAAATCGATGCTGGTACTGTATGACAGAATCGATGCTGGTAATGTACTGTCTTTGGATAACAAAATACAGTGTGCGGCCCGCGACAAAAACAAACTTCATATATTGGCCCACCGATATAAAGAAGTTGGCCATCCCTGCATTAAATTATTGACACAATTTACAAGAAGACGTTAATGCAGTATTTAATTGGAGTATTAAAAATTCTTTACCAATAAACGCCAAAAAATAACATTGTGCTCAATTATCATATAAACAATATATCCCTATCGAAATAATATACAGTCAGAGGTTTAGGTGTCACTTTTGATTGTATTTTAACTTTTAAGGATCATTTTTCAGTCGTAATTAATAAAGCATACAAGAGTTTGGGATTTGTTTCTCAAGTTTCAAAGGAATTCAGAAATTATAACACATACAAAAATTATACTATGCATATATCAGATCAAAGTTAGAATATGCATTGATTGTATGGTTTCCATATACTTATAAGTAGCCTACATTAAAGGTGTTGAAACTGTTCAATGAAGATTAACAAGACTTAGATTTCAGAATATCTTTGGTCCATATCTCGCGAGGTAAAATACATGAGATNTCGCGGTTGGTCTTATTTTGTCTGGGGATAACAAGAGTAAGAAAATGGACCCTCTGGTCCAGTCAAAAAAATGTACTTCCCCCCAAAAACACGTTAAAATGGCTAATTTTTCACTTTTTCCACGATTTTTGTTACTTACTTTCTCAATATCACAAAATGTGTCTATCGGGAGGCCAAAATACCGGCGCATCATCTTCAGCAATCAAAATTACATAAAGTAGGACCCCCAAAAATTTTCTTGAGCTCGATTTTTCGTTTTACGGACGTTTTTGAGACCGTTAGATAAAAAAACAACAACCAAATGTGGTAAAAAAAATTAAACTCGGGACCTCGTAGGGTTAATATTTTCGACTGAAAATTTCAGGGGCTGCTTGTCACACGTGAAGGAAACTTTTGACAGTAGGGGACCCCAAAATTCGACACTTCCGTTTCAGTCGTGGTCAGTCTAGTATCCAGTGCGGATTCCAGCTTCCACAGCATTGCCAGCTCCTTCTAAGTATAGAAGACCGTTTACCAAAACGCGTTTGTGCAGTTGTAAACTTTCTGAAATTCTGGTAAGTGCGGCAACGTTACCCTCCTTTCCCTTCCTTTCAAAAGCCTATGTTGCGTGTGGTTGTAGTCAAGAACAACCTATTACAAGAGGACTAGACACTTGACGGTTTTTCCATTGAACAGCGTGTTTCCAAAATGACGTCATGGGTTCGGCAGCGCCTCTTGTGGCTAAAGATAACACTGTGTGCTTTCGTCACGACACTCAGACGTCACAGCATAGTGACCGATGTAAAGTAAACAATTGATTAAACATGCCTTCAGTTTCTATTTTAGTTTGCAAAAATAGAAACTGAAGGCATGTTTAATCAATTGCGAGTTTTGTAGCATGTTCACAGCACAGCTACTATTTAAAAACTGTACGAGTAGACTGAAATTAGAAACCAAGAACAATCTATTCTTATTAGAAACAACAACAACAAAAGCCCACTCTCTCAGTTCGGTTGACCGTTATTTTCGAACTCCCCGCCCGCCCCCTTTTCGTTATTCTTTTGTTATTCACTTCTATCTTCATTCGCCAGGCGGCAGTACCTACCTTTTTATTTCACCAATTGCTTGAAGTGATCCATCCTAATGTATAGGTTATTCTGGTTGTAGTTCCCGAAACAACATTCCTGTCAGCGATAACTCGTGTAAAATACCTAGAAATATCAAGGAAATACAGTGAGATAAAGTAAACAACGCTTATAATTTATCTTCACACTACTCCGTTTGTTACCAGATACCAGTTGATTGCAAATTCAGTTAACTAGCCACCTGAATTACTAAAACCGTGTTTTAACTGGCTGACAATTTTGTTAATGGAAGTTAAAATATTAAGATACAGTAAAGTAACTAAAATAATTTCAACACCTTTTTTTAGTTGGCAAGGTTATTACAGATTTAAATGATGAATGGAGGTGGAATATACTAGCGAGAACCCTTTAGCAGACTTGATTATTGATTTATAAATAGGCCTCTTATTCTTGGTAATAAGTTCTGTTCACTGAACAGGCACAAAACACAGGTCATTATATTTAATGATCCAAGGCACAACAATCCCCTCTGTTTTCTTCTTACTAATCATTAGTCATTGTAAATATTAGCGCACATTTAACTCTGTTAGTCCACAATTCCAAATTGCTCTAGAAAAGCGTTGGTCATTTATTATAACATAACGATAATCGCCAAACAGACATAACTCATATACAAGTAACACCAAAATTGTGGAAGTAAACAGTTAATCAGACAGTTTGCAGAGGAATATTAAAATATGTAGAAGGTTCAGCAAAGAATGTAGCCTGCGGGATCTTTAAACCACTTGGAGTTTCAAGTACCAAATTTTATAACTAAAAACGTTATTCTCAATGTAATGCTTGATACTTCACTTGTGTAGACCATTCAACTACGCCTTTCTACAAACTATTCACAATGCAGTGCATTCTCAAAAAGTTGGCCAAAACACATTTTTTTCCAATGTGCTGCTCTAATGGCACGAAATTAGTTTAGGTCGTCTTGTAATGGACCAGTACATTACGATGTTAAACGTCTCTCCTTTTGAAAATGAGTGTAAGTAGAATTTAATCGACCTTACAGATCACTTACCTCTTTGTACCGTGTGCGCCAACTGGTGTGCACTGTACATGTTGCGTGTTCATCTACTCTTTATTTGTTGTCATGAGATGCATTAACAGGACAGTCTGCTATGGATAGGCAGACTGCAGAGTAGGCTAATTGTTATACAGGTTGATGTGTCACAAATTGTAAAACGAGGACAATTCTACGTTCTCAGTTACGTAGACTGAGCTACAAATGACGCTTTCTAAGTCCCGTGGAAATTTTTGTTTTTTAAAATTTTGCTACGTTCTTATGGAACAAGAATATGTCAAAAGTAGAGCTGTTACTAGCTGCTCGTTTGGCTCCAATACACTTTCAGCGCATACATAACGCAACACATGTACTTACCTCTGTGGCTTCGTGCTTTGAACACAGTGTCCTGCGTCCTCTGACAGTACTGTGCGGTTCTGGACACTGGTGTCCTGCGTTCTCTGCGGGCTTGGACAGTGGTCGTCATCCATCACTGTCGAGAAACAAAGAAATGGTGCAGAGGTAGAAGCAAAAACAAAACATTGTGGCCTACATGAATATGCTCATTATCACGGAATTAGAAGAGCTTTTCCTAACTGATACATTTTTGTGCTAGAGTATGTGTATTAATTTTTTGGGTAAGTATAAAGTGTTACAAATAGGCCCTATATTTTAAGTTTTGAAAATAAGTATTATCCTATCACGTTGCCAAAGCATTTTAACAACAAATACAGGTGCATATCCTATTTAAAAAAGAAGGAATCATCGAAAAAGATAGAAACATCGTCAAAATATCCTCAATATATAGAGTAAGATAAACATAAGAACAATTTAATTTTACTCAAGCTACACTAGGGATAATATAGTTAGGATTCTAGTAACAGAACCGTGAACCAAGCTAGCATTATTGAGGTAATTAATCTACTTTTTCAACTTTTCACTCTCCTCAAGAATAAGGAGACGTGACTGCGTGCTGTGACAGTGATAAAAACTAATATGGTGCTACCATTAGCAAAAAGATAGTAGACGGGTACTTACCTTTAACGTATTAGTATTAAATGATGGGTTTGTTGATTCACCAGCCTACCAGCCTAAATGATACGACGTAAATAGATTATAATGTGATTTTACCAGCTACCTCTGAGTCATTCCATATGAAATCAACACACTAAGGTACCATTTTCAACCCGACCTTCTCCGATTTTGATGAAATTTGGTGACCTTATTGGGTCTTATGAGAAACAAATTCCACAATTTTTTTTTATTTTAG
>KZ877999.1:19273-29696 GCA_003456935.1 Machilis hrabei
ACTCAAGTTGGCAGTGTTTATAACCTTCAACCAACAAAATACATACATTAACCGCCGGTGTTTATAACCTTAAACCAGTAACTATAAGCATTGCTTATGTAAATGTGCTTCATTTAACCACTTTACAAATTCAAAATGTTTTCGTACCTCACAATGTGCTAGACCACTATGTCTGCTATGAAAACAATTGATTTTACATGAATTTGAACTGTAATGTGAAAGACAACCTAAAGTGTCCAAATTAATAATTGGAATTTGAAAAAGTCTGGCTATGAGCCTAGATTTTTTGTGATCTTTGACATTCACAGTACGTGCGTCTCTAACAAGATGTTGTATACATACCTGCAACTGCTCATAGGGCACTACTCCATCTTCCCAATAAAGATGGTGCATATGGTGTGTCNCATAGGGCACTACTCCATCTTCCCAATAAAGATGGTGCATATGGTGTGTCAACCATAGATTGTGTCTTTGAAGTTGTGGAGGCATCGAATGAAAGTGATAAGGAGGTCTAAATATCCATGACTGAATTTTATCAAGTTTCAGGCATTTGCTTTGAGTTATATCGCGTTTTTGCGTATAGTATTTCCATCAAAATGACTAATGCAGTCTAAAAGTGTTTCACCTCTAGCCCTATGGCATAAATAGGTGACACAAAAGTGGCCGCAGATGGAGGAAAAGGGGCTATGTAAGCAAATATCATTATAAATCCACCGCCCTCCAACATTTCTCAAGAATCCAAATAAAAACATGTTATTAGGGTGAAGCCCTTAGCTATCACAATATTCCGTTTTATCATGAGCGTTACCATTAATAGCTACCCAAAGACTTCCAAGCATGTCATTATTATCAAGATTAATAACAATTGAAAATGGCGCAGTTACCGTGTTTGGCATTTTATCTGCAGGAAAAACGATAAGAAAATGATTTGAGGCAAATTTATCGGAACATAAAACGTTCCATAGCTGGAGATTGTTCATGACTTACTAACAAACATCGAATAGAGCACATCTAAATAAACTATCCGTTATAATCAACAAGAATGTTTCTCTGCTTGTTGATCTGAAGATGACTGTCAAATTCAGCATAGACAATACAGTTGACTGTGTCTTCTAATAGTGAAGAAAACGACACATCAAGACGTAAACTCCCTTGACGTATGACATTCCAGTGAGTATCTGTGCTAGTTCCAAGATCAGGCGTGAGATCGAAAGCATAAAGACAATTGCCAGATGAATAGTAATCTCTGGAAATGTCGTTACCATTGTCTTGGTAATGAATACCGGTGCCAGTTTACAGAGAAGAAGCGTTAAATGTGAGTTGAAGAGGTCGAGAGGGAATCTGTTCACCGTCAAGATAAAGGCAAAGAAACTTAAGATCAAAATGTTGGAAACTAAATGGATTTCTTGTGATGTCACCGTTGTATGCTTTGTTGGAGACAAAACCCATAACTACACGCTTGGGCATCTGTTCTAGAAATTTGTTGTCTATAGTTTTGCTTTGTATGTTGCTTGGAATAGTGATAATATTAGTCTCAACACGTGTAATAGGATATTTTGCTGAAGCTTTGCGGAGGATGCTTTCATTTTGAAGAAGAGCTTTGGGGCTGAGTTTACCTTTTCGTACTGCAAGAGAAGCATCCGTAATGCATACCTTGTACTTGTTTACATCACTTTTCAAATTAAAGGTTGCACGGTTCCGCACCATCTTGTGTCGAAGCTCTATGCCGCTAAGAAGAAATCGACCCTTGTTGTATATGTCGCAGCTGAGACCACCGATCATGTCTACTACATCTCTTGAATTAACTACATACTTGTTTCTTTCCAGAAAGCTACTGTTCTTTGTTGTATCGTCGAAATTTTTAATGTCATTCTTAAACCAGAGGTTTTTATTGGTTCGATTTTTGTTCGGATTAAATAAAAAATACAGGCCATTTGTTCAAACTAAAAATCCCATTACGCTTGCGGAAGCCATAGACTTCGCTATTTTAGAAGAAGAGAATAATCAGATGAATGTTAAGAGTGCCACTTTTTTGACAATTGAATCTCGAAATGTTTATTAAACACAAATAAGGAATAATTTTGTGAATAAAGGCCAAGGTAGTGATAATTCTTGCTGGAAATGCGGCAAAAACGGCCATAAATATTTTCAGTGTAGGGCTAGAATACAGCCACCAAGAGGTACTCAAACGCGCTCATATGATTATTTTCGCTCTCCAAGATCAGAAAGTGACAAGAGAGGTCACACCGCAGCGCAATGCAGAAGTTCGCAAAGAATGTCAAAAAATGCGCAAGCTAAAAATCTATTAATATGTCAGCTGTGCAATCTAATCATACTGCCAAAACTTGCCGTAAAGGAAAAAACGCGTCTCAAAAACCAAACACGTCGGATTTTTAGATGCTACTCTCGAAGTGGATCGTTTTGAGTATAACAGCAAAGTGTCAAATAGGTCCCAAAACGTGTGTATGGTTGACTATGGAGAAGATACATTTATGTCTAGTCCTAAGTTTACGGCTTATATTGCCATATTAAAGTTAGTTTGTTTGTTAGATACGGGGAGCTGTATAAACATCCTTCCAACTAATTGGGCAGAAACTGTAATTAAAGACTCTTCCAAAATCAATAAAATCATTGCTACTAGAGGAAAAGCAGCTAGTAAGGAGTGGTTCGTTGAATGGAAAGGATATCCACAATCATTTAACTCTTGGATCTTAGTGAAAGACATTCAAAAAATGTAATGGAAGAGTTCTATCTCACTCTACCTTGTAAGAGCTCTTTCGATATATTCCCAGATAATACAGTTGCTGAATACACAATCCAACTTCATCATCGTTTGGAGCTTCAAGTGCAGTGGCAGGTAGCACTAGTGGAAATTCAATACCATGTTGCATTTTACAACGATTACACATTGAAATTGTAAACGCGTCCCACCTAGAAATTCCAGTTGTCGGGTATTATCAATTACCTGTATCAGTAGGAAAAAAGAAACACTGTTTTTCCTTTGTGGTAGCCGACATTCAGAAAGCATGCGATTACGACGTAATTTTAGGGGACTCNTTTTTGAAACAATGTAAATTGACATTTAATGCCGGTGAAAGCATGTTGATTGATTCTTGGGGTAACATTATTCCTCTAACGAACGGGGGAGGAGTGAACGAGGTGAATGCCGTTGCTATGTTAAAAAAAATACCATAATTCCACTTAGATGCGAAAAGTTAGTTTACGTAAATGTGAACAAAGCATTTAACGTGGGAGATGAGATAGTACGTTTAAGTAGTGACCATTACAGAAATGGCATTTTAGTCCGGCAGTCGGAGAGTGGTACCGTGCATTTCGGTCCGCATAAAATATTTTTATATTTTGATGATCTTTGTACCCACCTAAACAATACTAGGAAGGGTGTCGCCCCGACACCTTTGAGCATTTCCCATAAAACTCATTAATATGCAAATTAGCTGTTGCCATTACAGAAACTTCTAATTTTTCTCATATCTGCATTAGTTCTTGTCTTATAGTAGAAATCTAGGTGTGTACCCCCATGTTTTTTATGGTCAACGAATACATTGAACGGTCTACAATTGCTGTTGGAAAAATACTTAGGCATGTATAGGCAAATACGTAAAACCAATGACAAAAATAAATTGTTTTGCACGCATAATGAAAAACCATTCGTCTTTCAATATATAAAATATTAATTTCTTATTTCAGAGAACACTGACAAACTTACAGATAAATAAATGCAATCATATTGTAAGTTAAACACAACAAACAGGATAATGTTCAAACAGTGGTGATCAACTCACAGAAAGATAAATGTGACAAATTATTTTTAAGTGCATTGATAGTTAAATGCGACAAGTAATTTTGAAACGGTGGTGATAAAGTAATTGAAAGTTAAACATCACAAATCAGTTAAACACAACACGGTNATATTTAGATGGAGGGGGNGGGGTCATTCAATATCCTCTTCTTCCACATCTGCATACAATGCTGTGATTGTTTTTTCATTTTTACATTGCGACTCGCCACGGCACGAGCAAAAATATAGTGCATGGCAGTTTAGCTGCGTTGCAACGGCAAAGGGCTGTTAAGTGTTAAGCATGGTCTGTCAGAGGAACAATGACAGTGATCATCTCTAATACCTCTGGAGGTGCCAGTGCTCTATTTGCAGGCAGTAGCACTGGAACTAGTGACTTTTAAAATCGTCGAAATTCCATCCATGTGACGTGGGATCAAGCCTTGGGGGTTCGGCTTCACAAGCTGACATCCATGTAGCAGTTTGAATGTGGGCTCTACGCACGTTCAACTCAAAAGCTTGTGTTGTGGGTGGGAGACTTTTCAGGTCAGGGGCTGAAGTTGCCTTCTGTCTTGACATCTTAGCCGTCCACACATCGACTCATGCGTCAGACATACTCGTAGTTTCTCTCTTATCACTTCCATAGCAGGCAGCCTTGAAAGCAGTAACTGCCTGTACTACATCGTCAATGTGTGAATTAGTTCTTCTGAGTGCCTGAAGGCAGTTGCCACCATTGAGTGCCTTGATTGCTGCTGCCTTACCAATGCCAAATCACTGGGCTACCGTGTCGCATCCGGTCAAAGCATGTGCACCAGGAAGATTGAGAATAATTGTCTTGTGTTTCTCTACACTTGCACCAATGTCAATTAGTGATCTCTCAGACCCAGTGTTCTCCATAGCCAGCATGCACGACAGTCCACGTGTATAGAAGTACATGAGCAGTACAAAGACATCGGTATCGTCACACGTAACTCTGATACTTGAACAAGTCCTTAACACCACTTACTAGGCCTCGTAGTTTTGTTTGCATCTCTGCAGCCTTAGCTGCGGATGCCCTAAACCGCCGGTACTCATCGTAGGAATAGCATACCCGATATTTGTATACATCTTCTATTAGTGTTGGTTGATTAGATACTACTTTAGAGACAATGTTTCTAATCAAGGCACCATCAGTAGTATTGCGAAGTTTGCTTGATATCTTCTTGAGAAGAGTGAGCAGTGTCAGACTGACTGACTGCAGAGCAATGCCCATATTTATTCTTGTGTTAAACTCATTGCTATTTTTGGAGACTTGTTTGCATTCCACAGTAATGTTTTTAGCTATCCGATCCATGGCCAACTCATCCTCATCTTTATCAGTGGCAAGCAAGTGAAGAATTGCTGAGGTTTTGCTGCGAAAAAGGACCAGACTGGCTACACCATTGTCTGAGAGTACAAGAAGATCTGCACCGAATATTTCCGAAAGTTTGGAGAGAAGTGTCCATCGTGTCAGAGAGGTTCCACCGTTTTCAATGTAAATTTCATATATCTCTCACGAGTTCCATATTTTCGACATATCTACCTTCATAGTGGTAATAATTGCGCCTATTGATGGGTCAAGTTTATGACATTGCTGGACACGTGATGTGGAGGCAACGGAACGTGGAGACATAAAACTATTCTTGCAGTGATCATTATATCTGGCATCCGCTGCAGCTAATACTCGCATCTGAACATTTTCACCAATTTCATTTTGACGGNCATTGCAAACATTCAAAATAGACTGTTTGAATGTTTAGTGTTCTCCGCGTTCGGCAGTGCGACAGAGGAATGCTGGTTTCCAACGCTCGGGATTTTGGGGATCCTTTTCCACAACACATGGTTCACCACAAAAGAGGCAATGTTCGCTGAAGTAAAATGTTGGTATATGGGATTGGCGACGCTGTTTACCATGATGGGCATAACTATTTGCTCATCAGCTTGTAAACGTGCCGTTAAGTCTTCTGCTTTGCCATCCTGTCTTGCTCTTCTGGCTGTTATAATGGTACGGATGCGATCTGATCTAGCATTTATCAGTGGTTTACTTGATTGAATGGCTGGAAATAACGTTCGTACTCCATCTTGCAGTTTACATCAATCTGAAGAAAAGACGAAATGTCAATCATGGCAAACAGACTGATGATATTTTGTTACAAACATTTCGTCAGATGTTAACACATTCACAGCATCATCATAGCCTAGTGTAAGATAAGTGTTAATGTAATTATTATAAGATAACATAATTAGTATGTACATAACATAATTAGATAATTTTGTGACATACAGAATTATAGAATTCTATAAGTAAAGTAAGGTACGAATATTTAGTTATTTTGCCACCGGTTTTGCCTATTTGCATATACGTGCCTAAATATGTATCCAACATCAATTGTAAACTGTTCAATATATTCCTTGACCATGGAAACATGGGTGTATACACCTAGATTTCTATGACAGGACAAGAACCAAGGTAGATACTTTATGAGCAAAATTACAAGTTTCTGTAATGCCGACAGCTAATTTGCATATTAATGGGTTTTATGGGAAATGCTCAAGGGTGTCAGGGCGACACCCTTCCTAATATTGTTTAGTAGTGTCCAAAGATCATGAAAATGTAAAAATATTTTATGCGGACTCCAAAGCACGCTTCAGTCAAAATTTGGNTCTAAGATCTTGCAATGTCTGCCAGAGAAATAAGGACCATCCTCAAACGAAAGCCCCGTTCGTTAGGCATTCCTTAATGTGGGAAGTAGACCGTTCCAATCTGTTTCGGTCGACATATTTGGACCAATAGAGCGGACCGAATCAGGGAAGAGGTATATAATTACCTACTTATATATGGTGTGNTCAAGCCTTGAAACGGTTGATGCGGAAACGATCGCAAATACTTGGTTGATAAAATTATCACACGGTTTGGTAAGATTGAGAATTTATATTCGGACCGGGGTTCCAATTTCACATCAGCCGTTTATAACAAAACCTGTGAAATCATGGGGGTGAAGCAGTCTATGACCTCGCTCTTCGTTCCGTGGTCAAATGGCTGGGTAGAGAAAACTAATCAGTTTCTGGACAGNTTACTAAGAAATTACGCTTCGCAGACGGAACGTGACTGTGATCAGATGCTTTCAATGGCAATATGAACTACCATTTTACAGTGCATGCCACTACTGGGTTTTCACCCCACAGGTTGGTCTATGGACAAGACCGAGTAACCCCATATTCTGTATTACAGAAACCATATGGACCAATTTATTATGACGCACCCACCTACGCGGACTTATTGCCACATAGATTGGAGTTAGCGCACCAGATAGTTCAAAACAACATAAAACAAGCCGCCATTAAGCAGGAGGAAAGACAAAGACCCTTGTCTCAGCCTCATAATTTCAAGGAAGGTGACATCGTGCTTTATAAGCACTTAGGTATTTGTAAGAACAAGAAATTATTGCCAAAATGGCTTGGCAAATTTTTTGTAGTACGTGTTTTAATTTATAATACTTGTTTGATACGACAAATTTCCGATGGGCAGGAATTTCCATCTCATGTTAACCATTTAAAACATTATGTAGAAAGATATTCCATAGGCTTCACTAATGGAAATTCTCATACTAAGAGTGAACCTAATGAGGAATGGAATTCAGGTACGCCAGGCAAAAGAAGCAGATCACTAAAACGTCATCAAAACGAACGCTCGAACTTTAATTTAAGAACTAAGTGCACTTCACAGGTAACCGAAAGTAATGTTGACGCAGAGATGGATAACCATGCCATCCTGTACCTACGTCAACAAAATGAAGAAGTGACAGATCGCAACTCAGCAGAGCATTCTGTACGCTACCGAATACGAAATCGTGACGTCCCAAAGTCACAAAACAATAACAGACCAGCAGCAAACACTCATAGCAATGAAAATATCATTACCGAATGTTTAAACCAATCAGGTTTCACCGACGAGCATGACGTCGAAATATTGACAGCAACTATGTTTGCAATGGCGAATGATCAAGCACACGGTAAAGAGGGTTCAAATCCTGGCGGGGTAGCGTTATTCAAAATACTGAAGTATCGGAAGAATACGTGGAATCTGCGGTGACCGCACAAATCACGCCGTGGGGTTTCTCGCCTCCAGCACGGAATTATAATATCAGTCCTTTTGTAAATAGGTTAAGGACCTCATCTCCACCATGATACAACAGTGTATGACGGATAACACGGTAAGTGTTGTGAGGCCACCTAGAAAATTCAATGACAGTTGTAACGAACAGGTCATATAAACGATGGAAGATAAATTGCACGTAGAGGTACCAAAGCAAATTTACCCAAGGGTCCTACCGATAATAAAAAACACAGTGTGTTTTTTCTTAAATAAACTTGGACATTTACGGGGAATTCACCATTATATTGACACCGGTAGTGTCCATCGATTAGACAGAGGTTGAGGTCAACGACTATACAATACCATGCTTCACTTAGGGCAGAAAAATCACGTAGTTTATAACTTAAGGCCAAAAGTAGTAAGTAACAAAAGGTAGTCAAAAGAAACTACAGTTCAAAATGTTAGGTAAAGTACTGAAAAGATAAAGGACAGGACAAATCCAGCTAAATATTTCCACTGGAAGATGGGAAACGTGTAGCTATGCCACACGGTTACCATCTGGGGATCTGTATAGAGATTATCTGTGATAAACTCTAAGTGGAAAGCAGCCGTTAATTTTTACGTAACTCTTGCTCATTCGGACTGTTTTAACTGTTGTGACTACTTTTAAATTATCTATATGTTCATAAAGTATCCAGGTTGAACTGCAACCACACTAAACGACAGTAACACTCTAACGGCTGAGCCGCAAACTATTTCCTATATATGTGCTAACCAGGCCAGCAGAGCATGTTGCTGTACGGTTCCGAACTACAAAGAATGAAACTCTATGACTATCCCCTTTATCATATAGACTAGGACGAGGGAGTGGAACAAGACTTCATTAAGATGAGCCAGGTACGAAGATATATTTTGTGTTGATATGTAACTAAAAAAGAAGGGAGGGATACAAAAAATGGACTAAAAAAAGTAGAAAAACAAAGAAAAATTATCATGAAAACGCCTCCAATTTTATCTATATACAGGTTGTGCCACAAGTCTGGAAACACCTGAATATCTTGAAGGAATTATATTTTCGTGAAAAATGTTAAATACAAAAGTTTTGTGGTTTAAAAAAATCTATTCAGTGTCAAGATTAGCGTGACCTTGAAATGACCTTGAAACGTCCTGTCAAGGNAAAAAAGGCCCAATTTTTTAGGAAATATATCGATTTTATGGGGTACTCTGTTTCAGCAGAGGGTATCCGACCAATGAACACCCACGTAGAAAAACTCTACAGAGCAGAACGACCAAAACATTTAATAGGTATCATTGGTTTACCCCAATTTTATAGAAGTTACGTAAATAATTTCAGCAAAATAATGTATCCAGTCGTACGCATGACCACCCCGAAAGTCAAATTTTTGTGGGACGAAAGGTGTGAATATAGTTTTAATGAGATAAAAGGGCTTTGACAACCAAACCTCTTCTCAGATTTCCAGATATGACAAAACCATTCATCTTAATGATCGATGGTTCAAAATACTTTGTAGGGGGAGTCTGAAACAGCGATGCGAGGATGGAAAGCTCCATCCAGTATCATACTTTTCAAAAGTGAAAAGTGCTGTGCAGCAGAAATCTCTGCGGCTGAAACGGAGCTATATACCTTAGTTACAGGCGTCAAAACGTTCAGACAGTATTTATTCGGCCGACCATTAACTGTCGTGACCGACAATAAGGCGATGAGACACTTTCTCTCCATGAGAGACCCATTGAGTCGTGTTCTGAAATTGGTCCTTTATCTCCAGGACTTCACTTTCGAGGTGGTCCATAAGCCTGGAAAGGAATTCCAGAACATAGATTATTTCTCAAGAATGTTAGTTAAACCAGAATATAATGTTATTGGTTCGTCTTTTTCAGGTGCAGTCGAAGAGTAAACAGGGATGAANAAAGTGGATTCTGTTGGGAAGTAACCCAAATACAAATTGAAAAATGCGAAAAACAACGCACCAGCCCATGTGGCAATTCTCGATTTTCTTGNGTGGACTCACGATCGCATGAAACGTGAACAACTTAACGAGCCTCATTTCAGAGACATCATGGCAAAGTTGAAAAATGGGGAACAGGATAGAGTGTACCTGTTAAATAGCAAAGGGGGTAATTTTTCGCACAGCGAGGTATATAATAGGAGACGAAACACAACAACTGTGTTGTCCCAAAGAGTTTATCCAGGTCGTATTAATGGCTTTGCACGACTCCCTCACCGGAGGCCACAATGGCAAAAGGAAAGCTTTTCCACCTTATAAAGCGAGATTACTATTTTCCTAAAATGTACAGGTAGGTATCAAATTATCTAAGATCTTGCAATGTCTGCCAGAGAAATAAGGACCATCCTCAAACGAAAGCCCCGTTCGTTAGGCATTCCTTAATGTGGGAAGTAGACCGTTCCAATCTGTTTCGGTCGACATATTTGGACCAATAGAGCGGACCGAATCAGGGAAGAGGTATATAATTACCTACTTATATATGGTGTG
>KZ878009.1:25343-37042 GCA_003456935.1 Machilis hrabei
GAACTGCAGTCGTTTTGGCAATGATTAATTCAGGGCTTTTTTAACTAAACTCTTTGAAAATTAAACATTTTATAGCTGTGAGTAAATCGTTTTGTCATTGTGTAATGCTTTTTGTGGTATATTCTTAGGTGTAGGAGGTTCAACCATGTTCCACTCCGTCTTGAAAAAGGAAAAAGAAGTCTGGTCCAATGTTGGGCACTTCAACATTTAACTATGTACCACTTTTCAATATAAAAAATTTGAAAAAATTATATTTTATAAAATTTGTAAACCACATTTTACATTTCCTTAAATGCTTGTTTAGTGAAATATAAGAGCAGAATTATGTAGATCTGTATATTTTCTTTGTAATTTACAAAAAACTTGAAATTTGGTACAAAGTTAGGAGGTTGTACGGTAATAAAAACTGTGAACTGTTTTATTTTGCTCACAATTATACGGAGTTTGTAGAAAATAATACATAACAGATGCCTAACAAATTCATATTAAACGACACTTTTGAAATGACTATAATATCTATTCAGTTTGGGAGTAACACAACATGTCTTTCGATACTGCGGCTTCAAAATAAACAGTTTAAGGCACAACAATGCATCATATGAGCTAAGCAGAATAACTGGTACATTTTAATTAACTTGTTGAATGATTTGGCAGTGATAATATTCAGATAAAATCGTATTACTCCAAGCTTAACATTGCTTCAAAGTGAATATTCTCCCTAATTGTTACGGAACGAAACTAAATTCTCATTTGCATGCTACTTAAAGATAACTTAAACCCTGCCGATGAAGCAAGCTACATTACTTTGAATACTTCTGAAGTTGTACAGCTGTGAACTAAAATGAGCTTTGTACGCTTCATTGGCACACAAATCTGGCTATATATATCTTTGAGCCTGCAAAGCGTATTATTTTTTAGATTATATGAGGCAAGGTATGATTATACGCATCGACTCGTTCGTGGAAATGGTTCGAAATTGTTTCATGTGCAAATTACAATATACTTTATGTTACGCACAAGACGAATTTCATATTTATATTACAATTTTCCCCCGTGAGTTATTTAAATCTGCTTGATCACATTAATTAGATATAACTTTAAAATACTACAATTTAGCAAATTGCATTACTTTGAATAGCTCCAAAGTTGTATAGCCTTGAATTAAAAAGCGTTCTGCGTATATAGTGTGCACTTTGCATTTCCACCGTTTTATTTATGTACCAATAGTAGCGAATTTAATTAAATATCAATATTTCTACTGAGCTTATTACTTACAGTGTCAAAATAGGTTTATAAAAGCATTAGCATATACCTAACCGTTCATTCTGGGGATGCAATATTATTAAAATTCACAGGCAAAACAAATCAATAAAAGTAAGCTTTCAATCAAATGTTCAAGCGCAAGCAGCATGATTAAAAGAAAATTAATAAAATGAACAAAGTATTGATTGTCTGTGTTCCGTATTGTAGTGTGATTTCACTGTTTATCAGTTTAATCTATGAAGTTGATGTTTAATTGCAGTACAAAGAGTAACGTGTTACATTAAATTGCAATATTTCAAGTGATGTTATGAAGTACAGTGTGAAATAAGCTCTTGCTAGTATTCGCATGTGCTTAGAAGTTCATTCTGGGTTCACTGTTGTTAAAATTCCTGACCGAAAAAAAAAGCGTTAAGGTTTTCCTTGTTCAAGTACAAACAATTATATTTTAAAACAAATATCACATTTTTTAAAATTATATGGCATATGCAATCATTTTTTTTCATTCATCTATTTTCCTAGCGTCCAATTTATACAAAACTTAAACATTTATTATGCTCACACTGAGTTTAAAGAATTTAAATTCAGTACAAATAGTAACGTGTTACATTAAGTAGTAATATTTCATGATATTTTTCCGTAAAGTTTAAAATAAGTTGGTGATAGCTTCAACATATGCCCAAACGTTCGTATATTTTAACATTTAAATATCCAGAGATCTAAACTATACAGTGTAAATACTTTTATTAGTGTAGTTCAGCAACACCATAGTATTCTAATAAGTGAATTACAAATAATCTCGACTGTGGTACTTGAGATTTTGGTTCAAATAGAGATGAAACAACAGACCCGTAGTAAGCTATTCTTATTAGAAAAATCGTTACTGGCAGGAAAATAGTTTCAAGTGATAGGGACTTTACAGAATGGTTGCGTTGTTGTAACAGTAATGTTTATAAGATTTAGAGTGAGTTTGCAGCCTACTCCATTATATACTCTGCTGTAATTGTGAAAATCGAAGTATCGAGTCAAACAACCTGAGATAAAGTGTAGCCTTGTATATAACATACTCTGGGCGAAATGTGAGATCGATAGTTTGAACCCCAGAGCTGGAGATAATTTTGATATATTCTGAGAATCAATTTCAATAAACCTAGTGAGGAAACTTTTTTTCTGCTTGCTATTTCTTTAAAATTCAGGCATTTGAGGATAGAAACAAGCAGTATTCTTACTAGTGTATCTCTTTTTGCAGGTCTATATTATAAAGCAAGGTCTCTGATTGGGCTATATTTCATTAGAAACTGTTCTCTCAACAAAGAAGGTATAGATTGATAAACATCTCTGATTAATATCGCGATATTGTGCATATACAGTATTTTGTTTTCAGTGCAGTGAAAATGAATCATTGGTGGTTCAAGTTGTGTGGTTCATGATTTTTCCTTATTGTTTTCCTTTGGTTTTGATATTTCTTGAAAGTTCACGCAATTGATGCAAGCAACTAAGATGTTCTTACTCGTTTAACACTCTTACGGCATCTTTGTATGGGTGGTTGAATGTTTGAAACGACAGGTGTATACGTGGTTCTTGTTTTTGCCTTATTATTTTTGGAAAATGTTTAATTTGGATGCGAGTTTTGGTGTCCCTGGATCATGATTATATAAATTCGTTTTTTGATTATCGCTGTACGTAATTTTTTACAGGATTTTCGATTTAGAATATAAAGGTCTATTGAGGTTAAGTTTATTGATTTTTGAAAAATGTTTATTTTTGAGAAATGCATATTTTGTAGGTGGAATATGGTTTCCTGAGATTATTCGTACAAGTATTTTATTTTTTAAATTTTCCGTATGTTATTTTTTACGGTTTTTTGGATTTCTTATATGCAAGTTACATACATTTTGAAAATATGTTTATGGCTGCTGCTGACTACATTTTGATTTTAAATTAATGTATGTTGACCGAAGCGGCTGTCCTACGATACCTCACAAGTATATGTTGAATTTAAAAAATGACGTTGATTGCCAGTTTCATGTAATGTGAAGAGAGAAAGAATTATTGAACACTTGCTTCACTTGTCTTAAAGTATATGTACCTTGAGCCGAGCTGATGTCATATGTCAGAACACATATTCCAAGGATTTTAAATTTTTAGATGTCCGAAAGGGTAGAGTTTTGATTTAAGTTTGAAGGAATGTAATATGCTAGGAGAGCCCGATGCATTACCTATTCCATAGGTATGCCTCCCGGTTCCACAGAGCAGGAATTAGCATGGAGGTGGAATANTAGGGCTGATCGTACTGAAGATTTTCTGACTCAGATACGGAAAAACATTAAGGCTACTGTCATGAGTCCGGCAGAATGGGTAAATGCCATCAATCTAACAGGAAGACGAGCTCGTATGTTATATAGACATCGTGGAAACAGGAAACCTGTATATTGGTGGAGTCAGGAATTGGCGGAGGCCAGGAGAGCAGCAAACAGATCTAGAAGGATCGTAACAAGACTCAGGCGCACGCACTGTGATGATGGGATACTCAATAACGCCTTGGAGAACCTTCAGGTTAGGAGAAGGTCCTATAAACAAAAGATCAAGCAGGCAAAAGAAGCGGCATGGGACAGGCTTCTAAAGGAGGTGAATAATGATCCTTGGGGCTTGGGATACCTTATTGTTATGAAGAATCTTGGGGGCATAGGAGATGTACTCTCTCTCCTTTACAAGAGTTATGCCAGGTACGAAGACACTTTCCGACACATCCTCTATCGGAGGATAGGATGGTGGTGACTCCAGTCCCTGATGAATTGTTATTTACCATGGCTGAGCTTAACATGGCTATTGGCAGACTCAAAGGAAACAAGGCCCCTGGTCCTGATGGGATATCACCTTCGATCATTAAGACGATTGCTGACACAATTGGTATCTCGCTTCTACGTACTTATAATGATCTGCTTAAGAGAAGCTGTTTCCCGGTAGACTGGAAGATGGCCCGTCTGGTCTTGATAAGCAAGGAAAATACAGGCCCTGTACAAGAAATCAAATATAGACCCATATGTCTTATTGATGTAATGGGAAAACTCTTCGAAAGACTAATAGTCAATAGACTACAGGAAGAGTTAGGAGTGCTTAACGTTAGACAGTATGGTTTTACCAAAGGGAAGTCTACCACCGATGCTGTAACATTCGTCTCTGGAATCGTTGATACAATAAGATCCAGTGCCCCGCAACATAGAGACAAATGCATTCTCATAACAATCGATATTAAAAACGCCTTTAACAGCCTCGGTTGGAGGGTAGTGATGTTGGCACTAGAGAGGAAGGGAATTTCTCCATATCTGCTACAAATTATCAACCAATATTTTAATGAACGCTCGATCATCCTCAAACAGGGAAGAAGGGTCCAGATGACTTGTGGGGTTCCACAAGGATCAGTCCTTGGCCCGGCGCTGTGGAACATTGCCTTTGATGAGGTACTCGACACTATCTTACCGCCTGGTGCACAACTTATATGCTACGCCGATGATACAGCAATTATAGTCAAAGGAGGGTATGCAAGACAAGTGAAGGGCAGGGCTGAGGTGGCACTGACTCGAGTCTCACGTGCAATCGAGAACTTGGGTCTACAGATTGAGATGCAAAAATCCGAAGTGGTCAATTTATATGGAGGCCGAGGTCTAACTAGGATTAGAATAAGACATGGCGAAGAGATCCTGGAATCGAGCGAGCAACTGAAATACCTGGGGGTCATACTTGGCAGAAATATGTGCATGAGGCCGCATATAGAATATGTAACTAGGAAGGCCGCAAATGTTACAAGGGCTTTGACACAGCTAATGCCGAGGTCAGGTGGGCCAACAATGAGTAAGAGAAGAGTACTGGGCTCAGTGGTGCACGGTATATTATTATATGCGGCACCTGTCTGGGCATCTACAATGAGGTTTCAAAAATACAAAACAATGCTTCTAGTTCAGCAGAGGAGAATGTTGATAAGAATAACAAGCTCATATAGAACTACATCAACAATAGCCCTACAAGTCATATCTGGGATACCCCCCATCCTTTTAATGGTTCGGGAGAGGACCCGGGCATATGAAATGTTGGACAGGAACTCAGCTAGACTTAGAGAAAGTAAAGAACAGACACTTACAGAATGGCAGATGGAATGGGATGCAAACAATGAGAAGGGTCAATGGACTAAAAGACTAATCCCGTTGGTCAGGACTTGGGTAAACCGATCCTATGGGGAAAATTATTACATCCTTACACAGGCTCTGACAGGTCACGGATGTTTTTCGACATACAAAAAACGCTTCTTCATTGATGACTCGGACCAATGTGTGTATTGTGATGCGGTTGACACACCAGAGCATACCTTGTTTCAATGCCCTAGATGGGAGATAATAAGGATGCGTATGGAGCTGGAGCTAGGAGTGGTACTCACTCCGGACAATATTGTGAACCATATGGTGGGAAGCCGTATAAACTGGAATTTAATTAATGAATATATACATAGTATCATGTATACTAAAATTGCAGACGAAAATAGTATACAGCGGGGACAGTTGGACCCCGCAGTCTTATGGATTTAAAGTAAAGTATTATTGGCCAATAAATACCGTAATGGATATGAAGTAGAAGTAATGCTAGCGCGGTCCCTGCTTCATTTTCCGTATTAGATGGAGGTGGTTTTAGTGGGTAGGGTCTCTCCTTCAGAGAGTCAATCCCACACTACCCATGGGATAATACCATCTTTTCCCATGGGATGTCTTTGGAAGATTTCCCCTCCTTCCTTCGCCCATAACACCAGGGCGAAAAAAAAATATGCTAGGAGAGCATATTCCAAGAATTTTAATTTTGATTTAAGGATGAAGGAATGTAATATGCTAGGTAAGCATATTCCGAATTTTGGGTATAATTAAATAGGATTTACGGGAATAATTAAAAATAATTAAATATTCATATTTTGAACCAGTACGTAAAAGGTTGCTATTGTGTCTAACCGATTCTTATAACTTGATTTGTAACACTCGTCATAAAATAACGTGGTTATTAATTTACATTAGTCATATTAAATTGGTTTTTGCGTTTGACTTTAAGTTCACTCGAATAATATCTTATTTAAAGCAATGTAGTGCTTGTGCAGTTTATTGTGGTGTTTTATTCAGTAGTACAAAACGGGCTTACTGGTCAAGTAGAAACAGATGCGTAAGTAAACGTGATGCCATCTGTTATGTCAGCAAGACGGACGATAATAACGTCTACGGAGCGGTTTGAAATGTTTCAAGTCGGCCAAGTAATTTGATCTTTTAAGCCACGTAAAGCACAGTTTTGTGTTTTCGGTATCATACAGTGGGCAAGAAATTTAACACTACCTGCAAACTCAGCTGGGAGCGTGGCCCAAGATAGCAGAAGTTGAACGAAAGACCTAGAAAACTGTGATTGGCAGTTGACAGTCACGCGACCAAACTGACGTGTATCTTAGCCAAGATCAAAGGTGCGAAACAAGAACACATTTTTATTATCGCCCAGATGCTGCGACCACTTACTAAACTCAAGATGTAAGTCGACACATCAAAACTGCTGGCCCTGGGCCGTGGCAGTTTCATCTTAGGTATGATGAAATAATTTAAGTGTTTGTAAATTTTAGTAAATGAAGAGAGATACGGGATCAATACGGAAATATATTTTAATTCAGTTAATACTTATTATGGCCTACGTTTCGGAATCATACATTGATGCTGCTATTCATTTGTTTATTCCTAAATGGGTTTTTGATAATGCATGAATTTGGTTAAGTCAACGTTTTCGGTAATTACTCTTAAAAGTCGTAGCATTAGTTCTGCCCTCTCTTGTAATTTTGAGATATACATGGTGCGATTTGGTTCCTAGTAATGTATGAATACTGGAATGATTAATTGAAAGTTTGATAGTGCATGAATTGTCTGTGAAGCATGATTTGTGGCGATAATGCATGAACGTTGAATGCGAAACTTCTCTGGGAGATAGTCTCTGTAAACATGGGTTAATACAGTCTCCGTACCCCTGGTTTTACGATGAACCCTTGCATGAAGTATAATGTTTTATATAGTAATGTACGCAACTTGAGGAGGTAGTCTCTGTAGATCTGCACGGTTACAGACGACCCCTAAATTTTGATAGTGCATGCGTTGTCTGTGAAGCATGATTTGTAATGATAATGCGTGAACGTTGAATGTGAAGCACCATGAGTGTGACTGTTTAGTAATGCATGAACTTCGAGTGAGTGTGTGTTCCACTGTGAAAGATTAAAGAACAGTAATGCGTGCACTTCGGGTGTGTTTGTTTTGCATTGCATGATGGTTAAGTAAAGGGTACCAATAAATTGAGATAACTTGGTAACTCAGATTTAACACAGCTCTTGATAAAGCATAAGTTTAGATTGTAACACAAAGTTTGTAATGCATGCATCAGTAAAAGTCACCATATATGTGAGTTAGAACGAGTGAGTTTTAGTCACGATTGAGGCACAAAACTGTCATTTATTACAACTCGGATACGAGACATTAAAGTCGATAACTGTGACTAGAAGGCTGGAACCTAACCGGAACCGAGTAACCTGAATAGGTTCTACCTTATGCGGACTGGAAACCGTAAGACCCTAGTCAACACAGTCGATAAGCGAACCCCTTTCAGTCCTGGCTAGCCTTATTTGAAGCACCTAATAGATACAGGGTAACTAGAGAGGCAGTGACTTGCCCCAACACAGACGTTACCTACAGGGGAGCGATCACACGTGGGGTCGTCGGTCAAATAAGCCCACTCAAGTCCAAGGCCTATCTTATAGGTAAGAATCAGATTTGTGTCGATTAGTCAATTAAAGATTGTAAGGGGAAATATCTCATCCGTACAGGGGTAACAGATGACAGACGTCAAAACCTCGCAATAAATTGTGTCAAAGAGCTTTTTAATTGTTCTAGATCATGGTGGTGGTGACATGGTACGCGTGAAAATAACACAGTATTTTCAGGCTTTGCATGTAAGCCTAGTATGTGATGCATGAGAGATTTGGGCTTCCAGGGGGCGCTTCCCCCTAGTAACGTGTTGAGTATAAGTTACCACTAGGCGAATAAAGCCAGAGTTTCTGATTGATGTTTCGATGTGTACCTGTAAGGATTAATAGTACATTTAAATATCGTATTGCAACCTTAATTCTGTAGTTTTAATGTTGGCACATAAACATATTTAATTATAGTTGAAAGTTGGTGGATAGGCTTCATTTGGCTACCTAATTCAATAACTTAACTAGACATGAGTGCCCATGTCATATTAGGCCTAATTGGCTATGCAATTGTTTAGTGTTGCTTATTATTGAATGTGTGCTACCCAGTTGCAGGTTCTTGCACAATATTAATAATGTGACGTAAAGTTGATTTAAAGTCAGTGCAAGTTTTAGTTGCCTGTTACGGCTATCTTGAATTTAGTATGTTGATTGTTTTAATTTGAATTGAGGCCCAGAGATGGCCAATGTACTTGCAAAGCTAACGTTTGTTCATAAATGTCGATTCACAGTATGATGTTGGCCTAATTAGGCTATGATGAAATTATTGCACGAGTCCGTGCACATTGAATGTGGTAGGCCTGAGTAGGCCATTTGAATTGTTGACTTTTATATTTTAAAATAAATTAAAATATTAACGAACATTCTGTTTGATTCCCGATCTCTCTTCGAACTTTACCAAGAGTAATGTTTTAGTTTGTAAGTTTGAGTGTTGGTGCCAGACTATTTATGAGAAGTTGATTTTTGTAACAAGGTAAACATTTATTTGGGTTCGAACAAGCAATGTGGAAACCAATTGAATCGTATTTAATACTTCATTGAGTTGTTTAGTAATTACGAGTCTGNAAAAGACCGTAATATAACCAAGTTAGGTGTACACAAGCCTACGAGATGTTTCCAGGTTGAGTGTTTGAATGACACAGACAATAACACATACGAATTTAAATATAATTGTCGTGTTTGGCACATTTAGTGAGGCCTAACACAAGCCTCTTGAGACTAATAGGATTGTTGTTATTTAAGGAACTAAAGCTACAGTGGAAAAATGAAACAGTAATGAGTTGCTCGTAAAGTTCGAGCTGATAATTATATTATAATAACTAGGTGTGAAAGCATGAACAAAAGTGTCATATACATTGCCCTATTTTGAAACAATTGAAGAATGTAACTGGTGCAAACACAGCTCCCTTTGAGCTAGTTGGGAATGCACAGGTGACTGGTGTTAGGGGTCGGCTTGATGCATGTCCGTGAGGGTACCAAATGAAATGAGGCAGCCTTGCGGGAGTGCGTTGGGATCGGGCCCTTATACTAGTCACGTGTGTAGAGAATTGGATGGGGATATGATGAAGAAGAGGTGTGTAACGCGTGCGAAACGGAGTCGATAGAGAAAACCTCCTTCTCGTTACCCCCACCATTACATTGATGATGTCCAACGATATCTGACAAGTGTATGGCAGAATGAACCCGTGAACTTAAGAGATGATGATGATTGCTAGTTTCACGTAATTACAACTGCTGTACACTTGCTTCGTTTGTCTTAAGTACGTCAGGTCCTGGCTTCTCTAATGATTAGATTGTGTGTATTCAACTGCCGGGAAACTTGTTGTAATGAAACCTGTTTAAGCTACATAGTTGTTTGTTCTGAATTTACACGCGAAGAATTGTCGAATGAAAAAAGTATTTATTTAGTTTAATTGTAATGAACATAAGTCTGATATGTAAAACTTGTATATGGCTTCTGGTTCTCTATGAGTCGTGCCGGGGGACTGAAGAGTATGTTTATCTTTAGAGTTTATTGAACATGCCTCTGGTAGGTTGATTCTATTTGAAAGTGTAACGTGTATACTAAATTTGTCGATTTATAGAACTGTTCTGTGGTTGGTCAGTTATTTTTGAAATCGTGATGGGCGTTTTCCCCTGTGAAATAATAGAATAGGCGGAGGTTGATCTTATTTATTTTTAGTAGTATGACGTGCGTAGGAAATTATAAAATGCACTATATATTGTCAGTTAAATAAGGAAGTTATGAAAAAACGTGTGATATGAGAATTTTAGTTAAGATATAATTCCTAGCGTATTAAAGAAAATAATTTGCTTGTTTGAAATTATAATTCTTAATGTGAGGCCTTTCGCTTTTGAAAGTGATGGCCCCCATTGCAATATATTTATATTATTAGAGTTTTGGGTTGAGAAGGTTTTAATTTTTGTGGAGTTAAAAGGAAATGTTCACAAGTGTTATTGAAATAATGAGTTACGAATTGAGGAGTAAAGTAATGGTTTGCGAGGTGTCCATAGGCTGCCAAATATAATATATTTCACTTGGGGGGCCTTAACGAAGCTTTTTTGCTGATTGACAAATTGAGCATGGTTCGTAAACTTGTCTGTAAAGAGATGTGCTCTTTTCAAATGTAATGGAGATGCAAAAATTAATTATGTCTCTCAAAGGATTAATATGAGCGCCATCTTCCGAAATGTGATAGGTCTTTTAAATTGTGTAAGAACGAAGACATTGTCTTTTACTGAATACATATTCAAACGCAGCAAGAATTTTTAAATGATATAAAAGTCTACCCAACAGTACCCATGTATTTTTTCTGTAATTTTTAAATGTAACAATATTAACAGTTGCTTTGTTTTGACGCTTTACTACGAAACTTTTCAGATATAATTCTGTGTATTACTATCATCTGTGATAATATTTGATGAGTGCTTCTTTCACACCGTGATGTATTCAGTTACACATTTGAGTGTATTATAAAAATATGAAATCTCGGAATTATAAGAATAGCCTAAGCGATTCGTGAGTATTTCCAACAAATTATTGCTGTTTACATTTTAGATTTCGAATGTACGTAGAGCATTTAACAGTGATCAAACGTTAAACATTTATTCAGTTAACGTAACAAATAGCTTGCGGTATTTATGTGTTTCTTACATTGATTTAAATTGAAAGCTCTGAATTAGAAATAAGTAGATAGGGAAAGGAGAGTTCTGGACCAGAGTAGCGCATGTTAAATACCCATAAGGAGATGCCAAAGAGGTGCCATTATGATAGTTTCCCGTGTTAATTTCCCATAAGGAGGTGCCAGAAATTTTGCAATAGAANGGGCTAGGACGTGGATATCCTGAATGTGTAATGTAACAGAACGCTTTCTGGACCAGAGTAGCCCATGTTAAATACCCACAAGGAGGTGCCAAAGAGGTGCCATTATGTTAGTTTCACGTGTTAATTTCCCATAAGGAGGTGCCAGACATTTTGCAATAGAACGGGTTAGGAAGTAGATATCATGAATGTGTAATGTAACAGAACGCTTTCTAGACCAGAGTAGCCCATGTTAAATACCCATAAGGAGGTGCCAAAGAGGTGCCATTATGTTAGTTCCCCGTTTTAATTTCCCATAAGGAGGTGCCA
>KZ878012.1:14600-26128 GCA_003456935.1 Machilis hrabei
CTTCAAAAATCGTAAGCAAAAACCACTCAAACTTAATTTTTTTCACAGCAACAAAACAAGCGCGTCTATTGCGTTCTGGTAATGGTCGCTGCTCCTTTGTCAAGGTGGACCGTAGTTCCTCCGTTATCTGCGCAATCGCAGCGCATACAACCGCTAGAAGGGGGTACCCGGTTTGCACCCGACTTCCCGGTTTTACCCCACGTCCAAAGGAACTGGTGGAATTCCTGATGAAGGTTGGAGGAAAGTTTCCAACCGAAATATAGAGCAACAACAACCACCAACGGATTCAGATAAAGAAATATTGTCTTTTCATTCTTATTATTAATAATTTGGAAAAACATCTCAGCAATATAGCCAGTCTTGCTATGTTGGGAAAGTAGACATAAGTTCCCAACTCAGTTCCGCATATAGATAAAATATAGAGACATTATGAGCATGTGCAAAAAAACAGAGAAGTGCTCTCTCGTTTGATTGACTGTATAAAGTCATGTGGCCAATATGAAATGAACTTCCACTGCGTGGCCACGACGAGAGAGCAACTTCCGAAAATCCAGGTGTGATTCGTGGACTTCTCAAATTTTCCTGCTGTTTGGACGATAACCTCAGACCACACTTGGAAAATTCGACCATGTTTAGGGGGACTTCAAAGAAAATTCAAAATGAACCATTGGACTTTACTTTGGATGTGTGTCGTGAAAAAGTATCTGAAGAAATTAAGAAAGCAAAATTCCTTGCTATCATGCTTGATGACACTACAACCATTGCTGAAAAGACGCAGTGTGCGATCGTGTTTCGGTACGAGGAGGATATAGAAAAATTTGTTCAGTGCAAAGATCACCCAATGGACTTCATTTACAAGTAGCCA
The DNA here is from genome assembly GCA_003456935.1 of Machilis hrabei. Taxonomy (NCBI): domain Eukaryota; kingdom Metazoa; phylum Arthropoda; class Insecta; order Archaeognatha; family Machilidae; genus Machilis; species Machilis hrabei. Next base: position 15,466 of record KZ878012.1, read on the forward strand.
AAATCAGGTAAGAATTTTATGAAGAAAAGGTTGTATACATTTTAAATGGCATGTTTGTAAATTATTTAGTCTAAATTGCATTCAATTTTAAAGANAAATATTCTATAAGGGCTCTCAACTAACAGCATATACTATTTGGCTACAGCTCCTCTCTTTACCGGACCCACTAGACGCCACTGGTTTCTGTGCACTGAATACACCTCTTAAACTATAAACGAAACGTAGTTCCATCCTGAACAATACTGTTAAACTATAAAATAGATGAAAGCATGACAGGACCACAACTACTGTAGAAAAATGTACTAAAAAAAAATATGGAAGGAAGAGATGTGCAACATGGTTGGAATAAAATGTGTACAGCTTGTGTAAAGCTCAAGCCATTGAAAAAAGGAAGTACAGCTTATATTTCAAGTATGGCTTATATGCAAGTAAACATGGTAGATAAATCCACTCTCTAAGCACTATACCAAAGTTGATGACTATATTAAAGTTGACTGGCTGAATTAAATAAACAAATCTGTTCACTCAGCCCACAACTTGAAAATTATAAAACTCGTTAGCATGCCATGTAGGAGTCACAAATATGTGATAGTAACATTGTCTTTAAACCATTACTGTGCTTCACAAACATACTAGAAGAATACAGCAGCTTCAGGTTGTATGCAGCATGAGAACAAGTACACCATGCAAATTCATGTAATCGTGCAAAAGTAAACACTAACTCTTCAGGGCAGAACCCTACAACACTTGCAATTCAAGATAATATTACATAAGCTCAATATAAATTAGTTTAATTCACCCTCCACTCCTCACTTGCATATTGCACTTTATTAAGTTTGACTTGATCAACTAAATAAATTTGTGTGTTCAGTTGGCCTACAATTTACAAAACATTTCATATTCATGCCCATAGACGAAAGACACATTACACATTTTGTTAACAAACTCATTAGCAAATCATATAAAAAAACAACACAAAAACTCAAACGTAACATTTTCCCTTAAACTACTATTGCGGTTCATTAGCATTCATGGTTGAAGAATCCATAATGTCATGGTTATATGTTGAATGCAGCATCAGAGCAAGTACACCAGCTCTATTTGCCATGCTCTGTCGTATTTGCCGTTCTTGTTCCAACAGCTCGTCAAACTTCAGCCACTATTTGAAAGAAAAAAAGAGCTAAAATGTTCCATACTGATATTTCTCGATGAAATATGAAAACTACTCCATACCTCCTTTAGATTTAAAATTAGTTTTGTGAAGCAGAAATAATTAATAAACAAATCAAGGTCTTCTAAATCACCATCAAAATGTAACACTACGAAAATAAATAACATAATCTGAATAAAACTTACTATTACAATACAAAATAGTACATTTTCTAATACTGTGTGCTGTCAAGATTAAAAAAAACAGCCAATCACCAAACAAACAATACACACACTACCAGGTAATAAAGATTCATCAACATGGACCTGAAATTAGTTTCAGCAATTTCAGAAGGAGTGAGGGCACCAACTATGTAGCATTTTGTTTGCTGGTTTCATTCTTCTATAGTGGTAGAAAATTATAAGAGGGTTCGTAAACTATTTTAGTTCATAATTATTATTAGAATTGACAAACGTAACTACAAGTTAGCAATAAAATAAATAATGTGATATAAAAAGACCGATTAGTTTTCAGGGCCATACCAACTGTCAGATCATGTGGAGCACTTACAACATAGCACTGCCACATACACACTCTCTGGCAACTGGGAATGAAATAGAACCTGAGAACAACTTAACATGCTTGATTATCTATGAATTTCTCTCTAAATGTGCAGAAGCCTTTACTTTTTGTGGTANAAAGTAAAACTAGAGTATTTTAGTAATCAGAGAATATGTTTTTAGAAGCCAAATGCTCGCATTGATACTTCACAAATTTAAATTTTAGAGTACAGAGCTATGTCATTATAAGACTAGTGCAAAACAGGGTTATATTGAACTGGTGATATGTCCAATATTAGTCAGGCAAGGTGCACTTTGTATGTATGAGCGCAATATATTCAGCGATTGTGTAACTATAAATATAAATTTTCAGACTACGTAATTACTCACACCTACATAATTGCTCGAACTACTTTATAAGAACAGGCTGTAGTAGGAAGGGAAAACAGAAGAAATACTATTCATAAGCTAAAAAGTTGCCATGAAGCAAGTCTAGACAAAATAGTTTGTTGCACAGCCATGAAGCTTAACTGAAAATGTGATAGTACGAAGCTGATCTAGCATTCATGAAATTATGCATCACCAAACAAAGTTTCATTTAACAACATGGTTAACTTAAATTTAATTTGCATACCTGCCAACCTTACATAAATCTAAATTTATTTTCAAGAGATGAGGAACCAATATTGTGATAAGGCTACTTGACCAGTATTACGAGGACATAATACACAACCACATACATAAATGCAAAAAGTTGTTAAGGACTTCAGTGTTACGATGGTATCAGTTAACTAAAGCCCCACAATGTGCAGTTTCCAATATCCCACAAAAATTTGTATAAGTAAATGCAAAGTGTTTATCACTCACCAATCATATGTAATGCTGCAAATAAACATTCTTGACAAACCTCATTATCATTGTGCTTCTCAATTTTAATGTGTAACAATTAGAATATGTCACCTTTCCTGCCGCGAGACACTTTTACATTACAATGGCAAACAATGCTCAAAGCAAAATGCTCCCCATTCATAAGAATTTGAAACGAGGAATTCTTTCAAGTATGATGTTCGGTAGTACTTCTTGGAAACCTTACTTCGACATACTTACACATGTATAGAGAGGTCTCTTGTTGCCAATTTGCAAACAATATTAATCTTTCTTTCAAGACAGACTGAATGATAGGCGAGCAAACTACACTTTAAACTGCTCAGGATTTCCAAATGCAATATAGAACTATCATTCTCATTCATCTGCATTCAATGCAAATATATTAACCTATTTTCAAAAGTAGCTGCANAAGGACCAACTGAAGCTTAAGGGAGGAGCTATATACACTTGAAATGCTGAATAGATAGTTTTACTACATTAAGGTAGATTTTTTTTAACTCGTCAAACTGTAACTGACAAACATTCAGTTCTCTTAAATCTAAACAAATAAAACTATTTGACTTAACACATGAGAAAAGATCATTTGTCATAGTAAAAGCTTGTTACACTGGTCTGTGCAACATGAATTCATAATTCCAGTTAGAAGAGAATTGAGAAAGTATGAGAACACAAACAGGCAAAAACAGAAAAAGTAGTATGGGCAGAGACGAGAAAGGGAACACATTAACACTGTTGCCTTGTTCATTAATCTATAAATATTTTCTAAATAAAGATTTTTTTTTACAACTACTCCTGCATTCCAAAGTTATGTGACTTTAGAGCTCAACACTGGACTCTTGATGAAAATATCATCTGGCAACCTTGTGGAACCTACTTAAAGCACACCAAAGACAATAAGGAGAAAGAAATGGAAGGAATAGTTGGAGGAGAAAAATGAAAGAGAAGAACGAAGAAAATATGAATGATAAATGTACACAAACAAAGCGACTAAGAAAATTAATTTCAAAAGAGGGAATAATATACAGTGCAGAAGAAATGGTAACAATAAGGTGCTAAAAATCAATAGGAATATAGAAACGAAGAGAAAGAACAGGCATGATGGATTAGAGGAGAAACTGTAACAAAGAAAGATGAGATGTGAAAGATTAAATGTAGTAGAATGGGAAACCAAGAAAGATAGGAATAAAGATAAGTAGACGAAAGAGAGGAGAGGGAGTAGGAAACAAAGAAGAAATTCAGACGAAGTGGTGACAGGAGTGAGAAAAGGGACAAGGAAATGTATGGGAAGAAAGTGAAACTATGAACAATAAGAGAATAAAGAGAAGCTCAGTAAGTAAAGTAAAGTAAAAAAAAAAAAAACACACACACACACAACCACCACGAACTGTTATATGTAAGAAAGGCAGAGGAAAGTGGACTACGTTTGATTTAGGAGCACAACCTGATTATTTTAACTTGCCATCGTTTATTCCTCTCGTGGTTTTAAATTCCCATCCGTTTCCAATGTGCTTTTAAAACAAACCTTTCCTTTCAAAATTTGCCTGGGGCAAGAATTATTTATGACGCGCACGAAGATAAGAGTTACCGTCAACGCCTTGTTTTCTCAATTCCAGAAACAAATTTGCCCTTCTCGTGATTTCTCATCAAGTTGAACTGGTAATCCATTCAGGTCAATGAGAATAGACCCTCCCGCATGTTCTTCTCAGTATCGCAGATCCCACCTTTTGTTTACATTCTTTTGACTACCAGTTTTTGTTTGGCGAGAAAAAAAAGGGGTTATTTCTGTGAATTTAATAAAGATAACATACGATAATAAGTGAAACATTCACCACTGTGAAAATGCAGAAGGAAATTTTCCAGAATTACTATCAATTTCCCTGACTTTTCCTGGAGCAGAGAAAATCGCTGACTATTCCCGGTTGAGCGGCCACGCCACCCTGGTTACACAGTTGTTTACTTCTTTTCTCCTTCCTTTACTTCTCAAGTATCTCTATCCTCCTTGACTTACTTTTGCTATTATGACTTCTCTACGAGTCAGCCTGTGCTGAATATATGAAACTGCAAAAAATCTGCTTCATCCCGAAAACTGCAATCAGAAAAGCCATCAAGCCCTAAACATTGGTAGAAATTATGTGAAATCTTGAAAGATGGGGGTAAAACATCGGAAGGGTTGGCAGGTATCAATATGGTACAACGCTTTACATTCTGAAATGTTTCATCAAATTTGTTAGTTCTTAATCAAAATAATTTATTCAGACAGATTCTCAATATTTAATACTTAACAATTACTGTGATCCACCAATCTTAAAAATACTTATTGCACTTTTTTTTAATAAATATTAAATCACACTTACTATTGTTCTAAAATCTAGATGAACAGCACTTTCTTCAATAAAAGTTAACATCCTGCTTGGTGTCATTCAACTCATATCTTAGTTATCTATGCTCTTTTAATCAGTATTCAGTGGTATGAATAAAGCCAAATGGGCAAAAGCAAATAATACAGTTTTATACAAACATGCTTTTATAGCTATATGTTACAATAAGGGATCTTTCAACAGATAACAAGGCTGTGATTTAAAACAAAGGTGAAAATATTCCACTAAAAAACTGATGGCTGGGTTCTGAAACTATGAGACGTAACTTTTCGTTTTAACAAGGTGGTATAACACACCTCATACAGCGAAGCTATTGTGAAACAAAAACAACACACACAGATGCAATAATAATTTAAGTGAACAAATTTAAATTTTACTGTGCCATGCAGAAACACTAATCTACTTCAAGATGTGTGTGACATGTGAAGAGTTAACACTAAACTACGTCAAGATTTTTGTGAAGAGTGTCAACAACCTAAAATCTGTCTAGCTGCAAATATAATTATACAAATATTTGGGCTGCTTCACCTCCAAAGTTGCCCTGATATTAAACATGAGACTGTGTTGTAATTAACAGTATTTTCATTCCACACATTTATTGCACACTATAAAAAAGAGAAATCATACAGGATTGAACCCTAGCAGTCTGTTTTACAAACTGGTGCTCTCGCCACTGTGCTACCTCAACATTTCATAGCTGTATTGTCTAGATCAGTTTTTGTAATAATGAAAACAATTTTTCTGATATTTTACGGCTAGCAACAGCATTACTTGTAGAGGCAGCTGGAACTGAAATTGTACAGAAAAGATTACTTAATGGGCTCTGTGCAGCAAACAGCATTTTTTGTCATGTAGCATACTTTTAATCCCAATGTTACTCTTCCTGGGACTTGAATGAAAACTGCTGTAGGTTAGCAGCAATATATTTAACATGAAGAAGTTCTGGGATTTTTTGCTACTTGCTACTTTGATGTGCATATATGCAAACAGCCTGTGTGTGTTGTGTGACAGTTTCTTAGTTAATAAATCATATACAATATTTTTTTATCATTGTTCATGCTGATATATATTGGTACACCCCTAGTTGAAAGGGGTGTACCCATGTACAGGGTCATCGAAAAAGGTGTCCATGATTACAAAATGACATAGCAAAGGTAAACTATTTATTAATATACCAAACGATGCAAAAAAATTCAAATTTTTTTACATTACCTAGAAAGTTTCGATATGAGCTCCCCCAGTTGCTCAGCAAACATGTAGGCGATAGTCGATCTCCGACCATGTACACTGAGTCAGGCTGCTTCATCACTAAAAAATGCATTTAAGATAACTTTCATCGTTGTCTATTGCATTCAGCATCGTCACAGCAAATTTGATGCATTTCGGTAGGTCAGCTTCCTTAATTTCATGTCAAAGCCGCGATAACGACTGACTCCTGACATGATTCAGCGTACATGGTCGAAGATTGAGCATCGCCTAGATGTTTGCCGAGCAACTGGGGGAGCTCATATCGAAACTTTCTAGGTAATGTAAAAAATACTTGAATGTTTTCTGCATCTTTTGGTATATTAATAAATCATTTACCTTTGCTATAAGCTTAGCTATGTCATTTTGAAATCAAGGATACCTTTTTCGATGACCCTGTACATCAGCATATCAGAAAGAGCCGATATAACCTTGTTGGTAGAAAAAGGTTGGCCAATATACTTTTTCAGACACACAAAAAAAAAATGCTTTTGAATGACCAGTTAAAAGAGAATGGCAAATTATTTTTTGGAGTTGTTACATTTCCCACATCTATGACTCACTCTTCATAATGCCTCAAGAAGTCCTTCCCCCAGACAAAAGTGAAATTTCCAATCGGAAATGTATGGAAGAAGACAGAAATTTAAGGATGGGAAAGAAATATTTGAAGAGAAGGCAAAAGAATCAGACTGCATTCGTAAATCAAAAATAATGTTAACTGTCTCTTCCTCTCCCTAGAACGATTTGAGATTGGAATCGCGTAAATATGGATTCGTAACATTTGGTACTNTCGTACCCCCTGCCAAATGCCATTATGGTGATTGCGGGGTAAGATGTAGATATTTTAGTTCATCTTTTGTTATTCTTTCTTGGCTTTTCTTTATCTTCTGATTTTTTTTTTAGTTTCACTTTCTTTGTGTTGACGCGCCGGAAAACCAAACAAAAAGTTTCACTTTCTTCACATACATTTTCTCATTTCGTCTTTCTTATCCTTTCCTTCTTTTATATTTTTTTCCTCTTCTCTCTTTTCTTTTTTCTAAAATCCTTTGATCCTCTTCTCTTCATTGTTTGTTGCTCCTATTCCCTCTCATTTCTTCCTTCTCTTCTATTCATCGTTTTCTTCTTCAACACTATTTGTTTGTGTTCTTTCGTTAATTGTTACAGTTCTGATCCCCTGCTGGGTTTTTTTCCTTTCTCTATTGTTTTAACTGAAATAATAAACCCTTGTTACAGGACAAATGTAACAAGCTTTTGGTATTATTTGTTTGTTTCTGAATAAAAACGTTCTGATCTCTAATTGTCATATAGTTTATTTATATTTTAAATTTAAGAGAATATTTTAGCTTGCAGTTTTATAAGAAAAAAGGATCAAGCTTCAATTAGAATAAAGTGTTGGTCTCTTTGATCTAAGTTATTATATAACTCAGCAATGCAAACTTTTATTTGCACTAATAGACACTGGCGTGTATTAAATGAACAAAGTAAATACTTTCCTTGAATTGACTATCAAGAGTCTGAATAGATAGCTTTGTTCTTTTACTTAACCAGGAGAGGAGTTTCTGTATCTTGCACCCAGTCTCATTTTTAAAAACATACATGCTGTTTCCTGTTTCAATACTCTTATTATTTTATTTTTTTTTTACATTTTGATTAAATACGCATCTATTGGTTAGCACTATCTTGGCTAATTACATCTACAGTGTCGCCTTTCTTTGTCACAACTCATTGACCAAATCTTGTGTTATTTTATCCCATCTTTTTCACAGGCACTATTGGTTTAACATATCAGCTATTGGCTTGTTTTCTATATCGATACACCCCTAGTTTCAACTGTACATTGTCAAGAAGTTTGCAAACTTTTGCCCATGCTGGCTCACTTGTTTTCATAGGGCTCTTTAGTGTATGCTGCCTTCAGCAAAGTTCCCTTCCACTGTCACACCACTCTTCCAGCTGTTGTAATTCCCAGAAGCGCTTCTGCAGGTCTTTCCCTGAGACCACCTTAGGTGCTAATGTTTGAAGTCGCATCTTCGTTGACAATTTTAATTAATTTTCTTTAAAATAGACTTTCAATCCTGGGAACAAGATCACCTAGCCAGTGAAAGTTTTCTCAAAGGGAAACAGACTGGTCAGCAGCAGCAGAAGAAGCATTGATGCAGCACTTCATATCTAAGGAAGAGATTCCCAAAAGTAATTGGAGGACTTGTATCCTGGCAGAAAAGTACGAAAGCAGCAAGTGAAAAGTTTTATGATATTAAGATGATACTAACAAAAGTTAATGAACTTGATGTCTCAAAAGTGTACACACACTCCATGCCCTGGATGTTTTAATAAATTTTGTGACTGAGGGGGTGAAATTAAAGAAGAACTGTGTCATGTGCAGTTCAGGGTAATTTCTATGGCTGTGGAAGCAGGGGTGTTTCACTTGCAAAGTATTCAAGCTTTGTTTTTAAGAAATGCAAGTAAAAGGCAACCATATGAATTAAGTTATTTCTTGTATGGGGTTAACTATTTATCTACATTCTATTAGCTTCCATGCCTTTCTGCACCTTGAACCAAGACCTTATTAAAATAAGGGATTATATACTGAATACCAGTACACTACAATTACATAGCCCATGCATTTTAAATATATCAATGCAGTTATAAAACAAACTGCCACAACAAAAACAACTGACTTAAGGACACATTTCCCCTTTTATTTCAGTGAGCGCATTGTTCAAAATATGACCATTATGTCGACTGAATTCTTAGTTCTGAGATTGTCCCCAGAAAATTATAAAGGATGTACAGAGATAAAGAGGCCCCAAGACAATGGTGTGACACGATGATTTCTTAAATCCCACTTGCACAGATAACTGGCTCACTGACTAATTCAGACTTTGACGCAGCCTGTCACTCACTTGATCAATGTTTTCTGGTGTTCGAACACATTTGGAATAATCATATTTCTTATTGAGAGCGGAAGCTGCCTCTAATTGTTGCATTGACGATTTCGATGGTGGTTTAGCCAATGCATTGCCAATTTGAAACTTGTGGAAACAGTTCACCACACGTTTTCCACGATTTGTGCTTCTCATAACACTCCGCAATGAACACATGGGGGCTGCTTTACTGTGAGCACCATTTTGTTAGAACATCAACTGTTCACTCCATACGTCCTTACATTCTCACTGCAGTCTGCGAACTGTTTAGTTTCCAAACAAACAGTACTCTACTCTGCCGTACAGTGCATTTCATATGTAATGGTCATGATGCGGACACTTTGTATGCAAAATCTCTCGGGGCTTCTTTATCTCTGAACACCCTGTACAACCTCATAAATGTATGAAAGCATATAAGCAGCATATGGATAATTACACACAGGACCCAAAGAGATGACGAAATTCATTCTTCATCTTAATTCAAACTCCAAAACGAGACAGTGTTTCATTAGTGCTTACACAAGATCATACAAGATATAATATTCAAGATTCCCTTCAAACACAGTATGCAATTTGTACTCATTTAGGTGCAAAACTGAGATAAGTATTCTTTTCCATCATTTGTGCTACTGATAAAAAAAAACTATTTAAGGTTAAATAGCTTGTCATTGTTGTCAAACAGTTATCTGATAATAGCTTTCTATGCATTCATAACAATGAAACTAAATCCCAATTCCCTATTCAAAAGATTTACTCCTACAAGTTGTAGAAGTTCACGGCATAATATAACAACTTTCAAAACACTGTGTGCAGAGCCGGATTTAGAGTCTGCGGTGCCCTAGGCAGTCTAGAATTTGGTGCCCCGCCCTCCTCCCTTGATGCACACACCCCTTCCCCCCTTCCATTTTGGGAGAACTGTAAAGAAAGAATGACAAAGTTTCTGAGAATTTTACAGAGCCTCATTTTATTTAAAATGCAATACAGCCGTTCAAATCAAACGAATTTAACAGACATTACTTAAACACTTTTTTCCTAGCCTTTACTTGAGCGAAATTGTCAATCTTTTTACAGTCCACTTCTTTTAGAAGTTTGGCCTCTATTGTTAACACAGTTAACACGTTCAGTCTGTCTTGGCCTATCGAATTTCTCAGACAGTTCTTAATTCTTTTAAAAACTGAAAATGATCGCTCACCAGAGCAAGTGGTAGGAGGCATACATAAAAATATTCTTAGTGTTATGTCAACATTTGGAAAAAATTCGCACAGGTTATCTTTCTTTAAAATAACCGCAAGATGCGATGCAGTTAATGGTTCGTTTTTGTCTTCCATTCTTCTTGGAAAGCCGGTTCTACATCATCGCGATACTTCAACGTCACTCTTCAGCAGATTTTACAATTTCTTCTGTGCTCATCTCGTCGAGGCAGGCAAAGTTTTTCTGGAGTTCTGTGTAGACCTTTTCGCGACGCGTCAATTCCGAAATGAGAGCATCCAGAACAATGTTAAAGATGTTTTTTCTGAAGTT